>ML796713.1:412945-444627 GCA_009831015.1 Picea engelmannii | reverse complement strand
TCCATATTCTCATTGGTCTTTAACAAGTGGTTGGGAATGGGAAAAATATCTAGCTCAAGTAGAAAAGGATGATATGAAAGAGAAGATTGCAAGTGCTAGGTTTGTGTCATTGTCTTTGGATGAGGTTACAGCTATTGATAACACTTCATGGGTTTGTATGAGTATTTATATGGTTAATGACCATATTAGGCATTCCTATCTACTTGGGGTTCCTAAAATGATGGAGAATTCTACAGCTGAAAATATTTATGAACTTGTTAATAATAGTTTGAAGGAAAGTGGTGGTGTGGATCCTTTAATGATCGCAAGAAAGTTGGTATGTGTTGGAGCAGATGGAGCATCGGTAATGCAAGGACAAAGGAATGGCCTTTGTGTTAGACTACAACTATCAGCTTCATCGTATATGTTGAGTATTCATTGTATGGCTCATAGGATGAATCTTGCATTTAAAATAGTAAGCAAGTTTCCATCAGTTTCAAAAGTTGAAGATCTTGTACGAGAGGATTATGCATATTTTTCTTTTAGTCCCAAATGATTTTCAAAGTTTAAAAGATTTTCCAATGGTGTTACAAATGGAAACAAGCTATTAAAGGATGTTGATACAAGATGGATCTCATTGAATGGACCAGCTCAAAGATTATTTAGTGAGTACCAATCCTTGGTAGGGGTGATGTATGAACATCGCTTTAGTGTAGATAAAGCTCAAGATATTCTCTTTCAACTAAATGACATAGAGACATTATTAACATTGGTTGGAATTCCTCCTATGCTAGATGAAATGAATGTCCTCGTGAAAATGTCTCAAAGTCGCAAAATGTATATTGTAGAATACACAAATGCAAGAAAATTTGCATGCCTTTCATTGGATAATTTGTATACGATGCCAGAGTCTTTTGCAGGTCCATGGTTTAAAAATTGGACTACGATCATTGATATAGAAAATACTGAAAATTATTTGAAGTTTGATGAAAAAGGGATACTATGTATGGAAGTGTGTGGGTATATGGTTCCCTTTCATTATATTGATAAGACAAGACGAACCACGAACGAGCGCCATGCGTCAAGAGACCTATTCGACAAGGTTGTCATTTCAGTGAGACACAACTTGATAGAAATTGCAAAGTCACTATGAAAGAGCACTAGCTCTTTGGCGATCAGATTGTGATAGAAGGGGAGAAAACAATATAACAAGTTTCTCTAATGAACTTGATACAAAACATAATTCTTTGGAGACTCATAATGATAGTCCATATGGAGAGGGTCTTGTTCAGAATGAAGAAAATGAGCACCAAGATGAGAACTGGGAAATTGATATACCGCAACATTTTATCTAATCCAATATATATTAGGGCATAGGGAACACTTATTTCGGTATATGTGTTCCATTGGTGGTGAAAGAAATAGTGAATGGAATAAAACATATGATGTGATTCTTGTGATACGTTTTTCCTCTTATTTTGGAGTAGGTCGGAAATTATTTATCATAGCAAGATTACTATATGCCCATTTGAGGATGCATTTCAGGTAAAAATAGGTTCTATAATCTATATTTTGTGTTTTTCATTGTAAAATTGGAGCCACATTTTCTTGATACAAGTTATTTTAGGATTGATGATTTGATATTTAACTATTACATTGTCTCTTTCTTGTATGCGACAGGAAACAAAGTTGGAATTTGATGAAGATGGGACCTATCTCTTCACATAGATAGTTTCCTAGTATTAAAGGGTAGATACTCGATTTAACAAGAATTCCGCTAAGAAAGAATGGGCTCATTCAAGTAGATGAAATTGCATTCTTATGTTGCTAGTAATTGTCAAGCTTCCATGACATATATGAGTGAACTCCATGTTGTTGGAATGAAAATATTAGTGCTTCTTTTATCTTATGCATATTTAGGGGTATTTGAGCTTAGATAGTAGGATTTATTCTCAATCATTATTTCATTTACATTGTTTGGAGAAACTAGTCCAATACTTTTGTTGATAAATCTTCATTTCCATTTCTCAGTAAGATTACAATATCCCAATTCTAATTATAACCTAAATACTAGAAGTAAATATAATAATGGAATTAGAGGCTTCTCTTTGAGAAATATGATCTTCTCTACTATTGTTTTCTTGATTAGTTACATGCTATGGCTTCTGCCTCGACAATCCACCAAAAATTTGATTGAAACTCACTTCATTGTGATGAATCATGAAACCATGTACCAAATGCCATGTACTGTAGACAGTTGCCATATATATCTTGTTGCAGTCGATGGTGTTATTTTGGTCCTTATTGAATTTATCCAAATTAGGTTTGCATGCACCCACACCAAATTAGGATTGATGATTCTTGAGGATAAATGCTATTGTTTCTTGATTAGGTTGTGTTTACGGGCTATGATTTCAACCACAACAATCCACTTAACATTAGGCAGGAATTCACTTCGATGTGACAAAATGGTGTACTATAACTATTGTTTACCATAGACAATTGCCACATTATATCTTGTTGCAGTGGATGTGTTATTTCACTCCTTTTGGATTTATTGAATTAGGTTTGCACTGATGCCTTTTTCTGACTTGCCAGCTTGATGCATTCAGTTTCATATTTTTGTTTTCTTTATTTTATTTCAGAAGTAATAGTATTGGTCATGATTCATATCATAGTAGAGTAGAGTGAATATTTTGAAGTTGATGAGCAATTGAGAGCACAATCTAGACAACTTTATAACAACGTGCATATACGTGACAATGTAGCTGATTATGATGGTTGTATTGTAATTGACCTCCTGTACTAAATCATCGAAAGGGGGTGCTAATGGTTTGGTTTTTAATTCAAAAAGTGAGCAATGCCTTTAGCCATAATCTTCAGATCAGTTGTAAAGAAGATGATCAGAAACCCTGGTTCGCTAAAAATTGGTGATGCCCATAGGCTAAAAGAATAAGTCACTTGTATAAGAGAGAAATAACTCATATTGATGTTACAAACAAGTCTTGAGTTTGTATTTATACTCAACCCAAGAGGTATGGTGTCCTTTCCAAGAGGATTTATGGGCTCACATAATGAAAAGATGGGACTTAACTGGTTAGGAATATAATAAATGAGTGTTGAGCCCAACCCTAGAAA
This sequence comes from Picea engelmannii, assembly GCA_009831015.1. Lineage (NCBI taxonomy): Eukaryota > Viridiplantae > Streptophyta > Pinopsida > Pinales > Pinaceae > Picea > Picea engelmannii. The sequence continues at coordinate 441,510 of ML796713.1, read as the reverse complement.
CACACTGAAATGATTACATAGTGAGGGCCACTCTGTGCAGGTTGATATCTATTCTAGACTTGGAATTTGTATAGGTCCTCTTTACTGGGGATGATCTCTTATTTATTGATTAGGATTTTGAATCAAAGTGGTCCTGTGATGGAAGACATATTACAAGGGACCATCATTGAAGTGCTACAAACTATATTGTAGGTCTTATTGAAGAATAAATACTTTGATTCAACAGGTTATTCATCTAATCAACCTATTCTGGGAAGAGGATATGTTTTCTCCTGTATTACAATCTTAAGTGTTTTGTGTTATTAAATATAAGTTCACTTATGTTTAAGTCATCATGAGAATGAACACTTCAGTTGACTTATGTTTAAATATAAGTTCACTTCAGTGTTTTCTCCATGAGAATGAAAACCAGAAACTTTATCGCATAGAACACAGACCTGGAAGAAGCAACAAGTCATCATATTTTCTGTTAAGTATTATGTTTTTTAAGGTTGTTATAATTCTAGGTTTATATTACAGACTATATAGCATCAAGAAATACTGGGAAATATTGTCTAAAGATATAGATAGGCTCTTTAATAGGTATGTTACTATGTCGTTGGCACTATTTTTTGCTCAAAAAAATTGAAACAAAACTGTGATGTAAATTTTCTACTGGCACTGCCAGAGCTTTGATCAATATCAAATTCCCCTGCTATGGTTTTAAAAAAATATCCTAGGGGAATTTAAGGAATACTTTGAAATTTGAAGAAATTTGAACTCCAACCTTCAAATGTGGCAAACCCTGTGATTGTGGTCTAAATACCACAATGTTAGTGCTACTTGGTTGCTCAAAAGGTATCTCCCCACAGCCTGGTGCACTCAAGAGGACCTGCATTGATCTCGGTTTAACAATGTATGATGGAACATACGAAGAAGCCTCTTGAAAGCATACAACAGTTATGCGACAGTGGTAGAGTGCACTGGGCAGTCATGCGACAATAATAGAGGGTGTAGGGTAGTTATGTGACAGTGGTAGAGGGTGCTGGGATATTTCCTGTTCTTTCTATTTTCTTTAATGAACATGTTTTTTGTTTAGAAAGTGTTGTTCATAGTTCAATTTAGAACAATTAAGAATTAGAGTTGTTTTATTTTTAGCATAATTTTCTGAATTTGGAAAATCACTTGAGAGAGTTATTCCAAGATTAGATGGGGTGCTTATTCGTGGCTAGAGGACACATGCATTTATGTAATCTATCTTCTCCATGTTGGGCACTCCATTTAAGGGTTCCTCTCATGCAATTTTGGTGTGCTCCTCCAGAGAGCTTTACGATTTTGTATTTTAGGAAGCCCTTCATGTTGGCTGGGCACTTTGTTTTAAGAAGCTAGGGTTAGAAGGTGGTCCATAGAGATGGTTCTATTGTTGTAAAAAAACTAGACATCTTGTCCTATAAAAGCAAGGTAGAGTGTGTGGTGGATTGATTCCAGTTTTGAGTCACTGCATGTATTTCTTATAGTTAATAGAAGCAAATGTGATTGAGAGTTCATATTTTATCAGAGTGATGTGTTTGTGGAACTAGTATTCATAATCCACTGTTTTGATCAATGTTTACATTTTCATATTTTATCTCTTTGGATGCTGTTGATTTTGATTCTGGAGGTTCTGTTGCTGAGTTCACTATCACTTACACCAATCATGTTGTTTGTTATTAGTACTTGGCCAGAGATGTACAGGTTTTGAATCATGGCTTCAATGCAATTGAGTTGTTTGGCCACCTCCGTTTGGACCATGGTGCCCACATTAACTTCAGTATCTGTCATCTCTTCATAATCTATCCAAGCATGGTTTAAGGAGTATACACTATCAAGTTTGGATCCCCAAGAATTAAAGAGAGGATATGAAAGTTACCATTAGAGATGGGTGTCATGAATTTTCACTAACTTGGTTTAGGGAATGCTCCCACTACATATGAGGTTGATGAATAATGCTTGTGAGTCTTTCTCGAGGAATTTTTTTAGGTTCACTGATATTTAGAAGGCAATTTTTTTTCGCTACTTATAGAATCAATACAGATCAAGAGGAAGGGAATGGATTCCTTTATCACTATGGCACAAGCATATACTACAATCTTGCTCAAGTCTTTTTCCCAATTATGATAAAATATTAATATCCTTATTTTGTTTTTATCTAAAAACAACATTTTGGTAGATGCTTAACCAAAAGGTGAGTTAGAAGCTAAAATTCACAACCTTATGCTAGATTGTTGGCCGTGCCCATAGATATATGTCAAAGCGATGGAAATACTTTTTGCCTCTTTCTCAATTCAAGGTATGATTTTAGGTTGCCTTCATACAATCAGCCTAAAGGGGAAGGGTAATAGGGTTGGAGGTTCCAAATATGTTGGATGCATACTTACTTTAAAGTCTTTCCAAACGTATCATTCAACAATTTCTAGCTTGGACAAAAGGTTAAAGTATCCTTTAAGGAGTCAATTTAAAATTTAGACAAATTTTAAGGTGAATGTAAATAGATTCTAGGTTGTGTAGGTTTGTTTAAATTGTCCTGTAACAGCTTGCATACAATTATACCTTTGGCAGTGCCTTCTAGCAGCATTGGTCATCTCGATTCTCTATTATCTTCTTGGATGCAGAGGTATTGGATTCACCTATAGGGATCTTACACCTGCACTAGATGCATACTGGGTTTTGGGATCCACACCCAAAAGCATATCCTAGATAATGTTGAAATTTGTATAGCAACAAATTGTGTGTAGCAGGGAAATTGTACAAGCACACTCCCTCCATCACTCAGCCAACAGTGATTAAACAAAAAAAATTAAAATTTCTCCTCCAAAGACAAGGAGAATGGTGGGCAATGCAGATATTAATATCTGGTTGGAAAAACTGGAGTGCCAATACAAGTAGGTTATTGAGAAGCAGGCAAAATTCAAGAAGGATTTTTAGTGGAACTGTGATAATCCGAGGTAGGGAATTGCACAAAACCATGGTGTGTTAAAGTAATAAATAACACAATTTCAAGCAGAACCATGGAATTTTGAGGCTGGAGGTTGCACATAATCATGATGCATTAAAACAAGAAGTAACATAAATAAAAGAAGTAACATAGAAGTCACTAAAAGAAAGGATGCATTGAAGGACCATATTAAGCAAAGCCACAAGGGTTAATGGCACTCATCAAAGAGTCTTTGGACAACTTAATTTATGAAACTCACCAACCCAGGAAGGGAGAACTAATCCACAACCAAATTACAAAGCATATCTACGAATGGCTTAGAACTAATCGATAGCAGAGCATATCGACGAATGGCTTAATGGTCACCCTTATCCAACTACATTCCTATACAAATCAACCAATGTAGGTGTATCCGATGAGGGTAAAATTAGAGTTATCAAAATTCAATGGAAATGAAAAACAAAGTGTGACCTAGATTAACAAAGCAAAGGAATACTCGAAATACATGATGTTCAAGACTGCAACAAAAAAAATCAAGTACACCTCCATGCAACTTGAGGGAATTGCATACAATTGGTACATGTGGTGGAAGGCCTCCAAATTATTTTGTTCATATAACTAGGATACATTGAAAGACAATTTCTTTAAGATATTCCAAGGTGTAACAAAAAAATACCTTTTTGCAATTCTCACCAGAATACTAAAAAAATGTGATGTATATGAATACATGAATGACTGGGAAATATTGGCAATGCAAGTCCTTGAGTTAACACAAGATCAACTACTCCAAACAATATGTGTCCATATTAAAGATTCACATAAAGAACAAAGTAGAAATCCATAGTGTTACAATCATGGAAAGGTCAGATGTAAGGCGAAAATTGCAAAAATTAAACTAAATAGGCCATTCCAAAAATATGACAAGGTTTATTCAAGATGAAAGTCTGTCCAAACCACAAACACTGACAAATCAAAATATCATCCATTGCATCTACAATAAGGAAATAAACATAGTTTGGAAGGCCAAAGATGAAGGGAAGGCAAATGTATGAAATGTGGAGAGATATGGGATCCTAGGCTCAAAAAAATTATATAAATGTGGAGGCGGATAAAGAAGACGACTAAGATATTGAAGAAACATATGAAAAATTAACATGCAACCCTCAAAGTGTCATGTCAAAATCAGAGGATGCGAAAACACCAAAAATATTGTTAGAAACCATAATTGTTATTACCCAATCAAAAACATCAAAATTAAAGGGGCATATAAAAAAGAGCAAAGTTACAGTTCTAACCATATTTTTGTTGACATCAATGTTGCAAGGAGATTCAATATTTTTGTGTATCTGGTCCTAGATATGAAGGTTTTGGTTAGGGGTCAATGACTACAAACATTAGGTACTTGTGCCGCAAATCACCAAAAGAACTTTGTTAAATTCAAATGCCAAGAGGAAAAACATAAGTTGTCTGGGTTCCAACCTCTCCACATACCCAAATCGTACGCTCACATCAGATGGAGAAACGAATTCGTAAGGGAGCACTATTATATATACCACAATGCCATTAAATGGAGATACTAGCCTAGGAACTAATTGACTCTTGGCATCGAGGATTCAAGAACTAATCCCAAACAAAAAATGGTATTCCAAGACCTACCCATGGAGATGCCACCAAAACACAGAATTGAACATGTGATTGAAGTGAAGCTAGATTTGACCCCTATCACCATAAGACAAAAATATAAATATTAATTCAGGATCTACTGAGATGTGGCGTTATTACAAAAAGCAGAAGTCCTTATGTAGCCCTGGTGGTTTTAGTACAAAAAAGGATGTTTCTTCATGTTGTCTATATATTATTGAGGATTTAACAAGATAACAATCAAGAAAAAATTCACCATTCTATTCATAGATGAAATGTTGGATGAATTTCACGGAGTCAAATACTTTTCAAAATTTGGATACGAGGTTGACATATTATGAAATTAGTGTAAAACTAGTATATATGGTTAAAATTTCCTTCTGAACACATGAAGGACTCTACAAATTCAAGGTGTCAATGTTTGGGTTAACCAATACAAGTTTCCTTGCCTTTTCCTTTATTATTATTGGCAATTTGAATGGGCAAGGGATCTTTGAAAATAGGGGCAATATGCTAAGAACCAAAATGAACAACGAGCCTGTCATAACACAAAAATGAGGCATTACTTAGATTATTCATTATTCAACATCCCTCTTGTTTTTTTCCCCTATGTTTTGTCTCAGAATTTAGGTATTTGCCTCTTAAGTTATCCATAAGAAGTCTACTAAAGATGTGATTGTGTTTACTTTCTTTTAACAATAGATATATTTCATGCCTCACCATGTCAGGTTGGGAGACTTTTGGATGCTGGATATAGGTGAGATTCAAGAATATTATTTACTTTCTGGAAATAGAAATTTTGTTAGTATGTATCTATAGAAATTGTTTATATTGCATGCATTTCAGTTTGTCATCTTGATGCATTTTAGGTTTGCAACTATCTCATTACATTTTATTCTTGAGTCAATATGGTTACTAGATCGGTTGTGGCTCACTGCATATATGGGATAAATAGTTAGGTACTGCAGATTAGCAAATCAATCTTTGTTGTATCATGCTTGACTAACCTCTCCAGTACTTAACTTCTATTGTAACATAGAAGGAATATTTCAAAGATTGCTTGGACTTGATTAGATGGGTGTAGTCGATTAGTTTAGGGTTCAGTGTTGCAACAAAATGTAGGTGTGAAATATAAACTATATGCCAACATAAAGGACCACAAGATACAAGATCATACACTATAACATAAATAAATTAAAATATACAATTTTTATTGACTTATCTATATTCCATGACTAGCTGAAATTGGAATTGTATAAATTTTGATTCATTATTAGTGTTAAATCACAAAAAAGCATGGGAGATATCCATAAAGCAAGCTTCAAGTCACATATTCTGAGACATGTCACTTGAAGCTTGCTTTATGCTTAGTTCCTCTTTGAAACATGCAAAGAGGAATTGAGCATCTGCCCATGGAATGCTTCAGGCATGTTTTTATCAATTTTAAGTAATAATCTACACAGTTGTTGTTGATGGTCATTTGAAATGGAGCAAATGGATCTTTTTGTTTTTCCCTCCTAATAAGAATTATAAATTGTTTCTTCTGTGTCTACTCATCAAGGGTCTTATTATGTATGAAGGGGCATTCTCTTTTTTTTGTCTTTTTTAAAGTTGTAGTAGTCCTTGAGAACTCTTTTCTGACTAATGAAAAGAGTGTGCTAACAGATAGACATCTAGCTTCAGGGAAATTTGAAAATGGCACAAATTCCTTCATCCATTTGTGTAGACATAATGGCTGTTAAATCTGCTATTCCTTCATATGGTGTTGACATGTGTGGTTTAACACCTGTGTCTTTGGTATCTTGGTCTGTTGAATAATGTGTTGCATGTGTTCTAATTGATATTTCACTGCATATTGGACTTGGAAAGTAGACATCTGCATTTGATTTGACATAATCTTCTATTTTTTCTAGATATCTGGCAGTGGACATAATTATCATGCTATGGGGATTTACCACCACCATGTGATTTTCCTGTTGGTGCAGTTGTGGGCAACCAAAAGATTGTTATGTGGGTATCTATAATGTTTCTCATTCAAAATACCATGAATAAGTCTTTTTAAAACCTAAAGTTGTCTTTGTGATTGAAGATTGATTACAATGTAGGCATGGTGGATGGGATGGCACAAAATGGCTTTCATACTCTAAGTTCTCTCAAGCATAGCTAACATACTCTAAGGCATGTAACTTGGCACCCCCAATGCACATGGCATATTCATTCTCACCATAATCATGAGGCCATAACCATAAGAAATTGGCAAGTCAAATCATTTCCATGTTTACATAGAATACAAGTTGGATGAGACATTCCATAATATGATTTAATGTTCTTTTACATAATCAAAATTGCAAGGAAGAGTTTTTTTGCCTACATTTAAACAAGTTTCTAAACATGAGTTAAAGAAAAGCTGATCATTTTTAATTTTATAGCTGCTAGCTTACTGGTACACATGGCACACTCATACTCATCATACTCACATGACCCTAACCACGATAATACAAGTTAGATGAGACATTGCATGATATGATTTAATGTTCCTTTACAAAATCAGAATTGCAAGCAAGAGTTTTTGTGCCTATATTAATACAAGTTTCTAAAGATAAGGTAAAGCAAAGATGACCAGTCTTAAACTCTATAGCTTCTACTTTCACATAGACAACTCGTTTTCCATTTACTCTAGTAGTCAGAAGCCTTTTTCCATATTCTATAGGCATCCACTCCTCTCTTATGAAGTTTGTGCAATGAAAATTGACTTGGGTCTGAAGCTTTCACTGCTTAACGACTCCATAGGACAACAATATATCACCTCAGAGCCAAGCCACTTATTGGTAGTCATAACAGGGATGGCATGTGACACAATAAATGAGATTCCAAATATTTCTAGTGCACATGGATAGCTTGCTTCAATGCTTTCAATGATAATCTGCTTACTTGTGGCATGCACTCTCTTGAAATAGGCCAAGTAAGAAATTAGCTATTGGCCTAGATAAGTGTTGGCACATATGAAACCCATATTATAAGAAATCAAACCAATGAAAGGATACTAATGTGATTTTTCTATACAGATAGCTTGTTTTAGTGCTTTCAATCCCATTGAATGAAAATCAACTTACTTGTGCCATGCACTATCTTGAAATAGGACAAGCAAGAAATTAGCTATTGGCCTAGATAAGTGTTTGTAAATTGTTTGCACATATGAAATCCATATTAGTATATATATGAATTTAATTACAAGAAATAAAACCAAAGAAAGGCTATTAATGTGATTTCTCTATATAGATATCCATTTTGATAACTCGTATGTATATATTTTTCTGTTTGAAGTGAGGTGCTACAAAATGGTAACTTATGATGAAACCATCAGTGGCCAAAAATAATAAATAACAGTGTAGTAATTTATTTTTAATTACTTTAATGTTGCATCCATTCTAAGTCAGAGAAAAGCTTCAATTACGTGTATCATATACATACTAAAAATTACATCTAATGCTTTGTAAATAGAAGAATTCCTATTTTAAACATTGCATTTTTACAAAGAACTTGTAACAAATATCCTTGTGAACATTGTGAACTGAAATGGGTTTCTTGATAGCCTCCTTGAGCCTTTGATGTTATGATTGGAGTAACTCATACAGGATCTAGTCCCATATCTGGAAAATGCCAAATAGGTAACAATTTGATGTCAACAATAACATAATTAAATAAATATCATAATATGTGCCATCTAAAAGCTAGATTCTTATCATCAAAGAATATACAAGAATGTTAACATCTTGGTGAATAGCTGCCATTGGAAACGTATTCCCCCAACAAGGGAACTTATTAGGGGAAACAACAAAACAAGATAAACACAAGTTTATTGAGAGACTGCTCATTTGTATGGATCAAGGGTCAACTAAACATGGAATTAGAATTTAAGAGAAACTAGTTTTCAAAGACTTCTTAGATGGATAACAGGATCCTCATTACCTACTTTTAAATACCAAAAGATGTGTTAAATTCAGCCAAACAATGAAAAATCATATTAAGTTTTGCATATAATTGAACCTATTAAATTCAAATCAATAAATACTCTCAGAAGATTTGGACAATTTGATCTGAATTGAGACATTCTGCATTACCATCATCAACAAAACCACAACATTAATGAGAGAAGAAGATTCCTGGAACATATGAATAGTTCATTATTATTAATCATGAAGGATATCTCTTCCAGTATTTCAAATAAAATTTTGCATCTAAATGGTCAGATGAATCATGAACTCTTTGTCTCTACAAATAATTAATCATAACAAGGAATATGCATATCCCTCCATAAAATTGATTTAGGTTTCAAGTTAGTTGCCCATTGACTCAGGTCATTAATCATTTAGCAAGTTTGTAGCCTCTCCCAATATGAAATTGCAACAATTGAGTAATAGTGAAACATAAGACCATTATCTATACATTCCCAGCTTAAAACCCCCCAAAAATGACTCAACTACAAACTACTAGTACATAAAAATATCAAAGGGTCCATTGCCAACAATTCTTTCGAGTGTATATAATAAGACATTGAACACTGCAATTCATCTGGGAAGCCTTGAAAGCTAGATTGACATCTGGATTACCAATGCCATGTCACTTATTCACAGATGGCATGGACAACATGACTGTAAAATGAAAATATACAGAAGCAACTAATTTGAATAGTTGCAGAGGACATGTATCTCTCCCGAGAAAATTTTAAATCTCTCTCGCACATACTACCACAACAAAAGTAAAGTTCAATATACATCATTTTTTTGGTGCATACAAATCATTCAATTCGTCATTTTGATCACTGTGATGAGGTTCTGATGATTCCCCCATACATGAACTTGGACCATTCTCTATACCTGCAAAACACAGACTTCAGTAAAACTAAATTGATGTAGAATCCTTGCTCTCTAACATAGTGAGTTATTTCCATCTTACAAACCTTTCAAACTTGAAGCATTCACATGCTAAAGAGGAGCCAGAGAAGTGGGTTGAGAAGAATCCCTAAAGACTGCAAAAAAAATCCACAAAATTACGCATAAGATCATCTCTGACAGGCTAATAACCACTTCAATTTCAACTGCAATGCTTCAATCACAGGAAAATTAAAATCAAGAACTATGTGGCAAGAAGTAACTTTTCTACTAAAAATGGATGCATGGTCTATAACTGAGAAATTATAAAGCAAGAGGAAAAAAAATCATAGATGTATTGGGAGAATAAAGAATGACTATAACAGGCAGAAGTAAATTTTAGAAAAAATAGTGAACAAGTAGTCAAGACTATGTTCTTTAACAATGTCCTCATGAGCAGATAAGAAATTCATGTAAACCTTGCCACAAGTTAGCTAGAGAAGTGGGTTCATGCACCTGCTAAAGAGGAGCCAGAGAAGTGGGTTGAGAAAAAGCCATAAAGACTAAAGAGAAGTGGGTTTATCATTGTATTTCAAGGTTAATTATTGTCCAAAGGTTGCAGAGGTTAATCTTCATGCTAATGGTATATTTAAAGGACTTAATGTGTTGTCTTGATGCATTCTTTACACAGTTCATTCATCCATTATTGACTAGAAATTCAAATATGAGATAAACTTATATTGAGGGATATTTTAATTCTCTGCTGAAAAGAGCAGCATCAGAATTGAAGAAATTGAGTACAAAGTGCTCTTTTTGGTGCTTTGAACTCTGATTTGGAGCTTTATATAATTTGCATTATTAGATTCCAATCCCATAGCCTCATACATGATAGAATTTTATAAAAACTCTGCAACCCTGCCAACCCTGAAATGGAGAAAACTACCATTTCCCTCTTTTCTTTTTCTTGTTATTCTTCGCAGATTCTTTCTTGTTGATGTTCTTAAATTCTACAAAAGATGGAAAGTTCTTCCTAAATATATATATAGGGGTTGGGAATGATTCATATATATTATCCCAATTCCTGTTTATTTCTTCAGGTTTGGCCCAGGTCCGAGGGTTAACTATTCCACCAAAATTTCCTACACTGGCACCCAAAGATTTGACAGATGTAATAACCAATCTCCTATTTTTAAGGCACTGTTTCTACAAAAGAAAATACATGTGTGCCACTTTGACTATTTTCTAGTCTTGGGCCTATTCGAGAGATCCTCTTAATTTGATGGAACTTTGAACCTTATCTGACCAATTCCTGTGAAATGAAATTCTACAACCAGTTTTCAATGCACATAGTGTAATTTTCCTGTTTTGCGCTGAAAACTTAGTTGTATACTCTATTTTTTCCTTTCTTGCATGCTTGATTGATTTCTACAAGTCTTAGCAGCTGAAGAAGAGTTGGAGAAACCTTCCCTAAACATCATTGTCAAATGAGTTGTGGTTACTTTTAGTACTTACCAAGCCATCATCTAAACTAATTGCTTGAGCCTTAGATTCCCTTTTAATTTTTTCTTCCTATCCTCCATAGTTTAGTTCCTTCATAAATCTCCCAATAATATTTTCACATTGATCTCTCAGATGAATGGCATGTCTGGAGCATGAACACTGCATTTGAATTGGCCAAGAGAATTTCTAGCTTTCAGGATAAGACTTCTTCCCTGACTTGTTAAAGGCTCTTCCCATTAGTCATTGATATTTATCAACATTTGATGCCTCACCCTTAAAACTAAGCATTGAATACTTGACTAGTTATGACTAGCGACACGATTAATATGCTTACAAGACTGTGCGAGACCTGGTACCAAACCCAACATTGTCACTTTTTCATCCTTATCGAATGTCCATATGTGCCCAAACATCCGCAGGCAAGATGACTTAAGGTGGGGAGCCGATGACCGCAACTGCAAGATAAGATGACTTAAGGTTCATAATAATCTGATTTATATCATCTAAAATTTTGATGGTGCGCTTTTGAGCACTAACACTCACAACATTAGCAATAGACATCAATCACATAACTTATCTCTTTTGGGCTATCACTCTCCTTTGAATGTGCATGCATACCCCAACCATATACTTATGGATTCTTTGAAGCTACTCTCAAAGCAATGCATGAGTTTTCAAGGCAAGGCAAGACATGTCAAGGCAAGGCATGGCTTGCCAAGGAAACACATGGCATGTCAAGGCAAGGCAAGGCATGGCATGTCAAGGCAAGGCATGTCAATGCAAGGCATGTCATTTCAAGGCAAGGTATGTCAATGCAAGGAAAGGTCTGTCAACCAGGTTAGGAAATTGAGGCTTTAGGTGAGGTCGTTGGAGGATCCCCTAAACTTTACAAGGTTTTAAAATTTACTGAAAGATTCGCCAATAATTTACAAGATTTTATAATTCACTGAAAGATTCACCAATATTTTACAAGATTATATAATTGACTAAAAGATTCGGCAAAAAATTATATATGCATTTTATATTATTGATAAAATAGCCTTCAATTTTACCTATGTATCATGGGGATTCGCCCATTTATTATACATAAAAATTTAGGGGGTTCTTAAAATCACCCTTGATTACATTCCAAAAAGAATTTTTTTTTCAAAGGGGATTACTTCATGTAAAAATCATAAACTAGTTTTAGGTCTTACTCCAAAACTAAAAAGCACTTTCACTTTAGATAGTATTCACAATAAAACCAATATACCTTGTGGTCATTATTAAAACTATCACAAATGAGATCTTGTAGTGTAGTGTACTTTTTAGTAGCATTTAACCTTTATCCTATATATGAAACTAAATACTACTACTCTTATTTACAATTTAACCTCTAGTTTGAAAACTAATGCCATGCTACTAACTCCAATTAAAATTGTTATATCATATATCACGTGGCGCTGTATTTGAGTTCGACCCCGCCATGCAGGCGCAGGCACAGGTGTAATTGAAAGATTCACGTAACTTGAATCTCAGAAAATGCAAATGACACTGAGATTGTGTAGCCATAAATTCCACAGAATTCAAGTCGATCTAACGTACTTCGATTATGAATGACTTTTCTTCTTTGTTGTCGTTCAAAGCACGACGCCTTAACCTCAATTTGCATCGGACTCGGCTGTGGTTGGATTATGATTATGACATTTCTACTTTGATGTTGTTCAAATCACGCTGCCTTAACCTCAAGTTAAGGAAATCATACAAACATCAAATCCATCCAACGGTTCACCTTCAAGCCCCTTGGGAAAACAAGATTTGCCATCGCAGTCAACGCTCTATGCAGTTTTTTCCACAAACTTTCTTTTCATTTTTTTAAATATTTTAAGTTTTGGTATAATTTGACTGTTCAATATCAACAGATTCAATGTATTTATGCATTTAAAAATGCAATTTAAATAACAAAAAATTGTGATTTCTCTCAAATTTATGTCACTGGATTACCGCAAAAAAAGCCAAACAGTAAAAAAACATGATTACCTTTTAATCTTTTAAGGTTGTTTTTCCTATCAGTTAGACATTTAAAACAATGGATAAGATTGCAAATATAAGTTGTTGATATTGCTTAATCTGAATGAATTTTCCAAGGTATTGGATCCATCTATGTATTCAAAACTGCTATTTAAACAATGAAAAATTACAAATTCACTATTCTTAACAATTGAACCCCAAAATCCAATAATAATTGCAAAAAAAATTAAAAAAAATCTAATATTTAAACTTATTATCTTTTTAACTTTTAAACAGTGTTGTGTTTTAGACTTGTTCTCTTTTTTTTTGGTTTGACTGGAAAAATCAACAACTAGTTAAGCAGAGCTCACTAACTATTCTACTATACACCTAGAATGCCTCTTGTTCTATTTTTTGACTTTTAAAATGTGTTTTGATTTTTTCTTACAAAACATCTTTTCATATAAATGATAAAATCTTGTTTTTAAATTTCTTTCGTAAGTAATTTCCATATGCTAATGATACTAAATTTAGTCCTGTGGAAATTACATCATTGTGAATAATATGGGAAATTTGCATTGCTTTTAAAAAAAAAATTGCATTGTTTTTAAAAAAATATAAAGATCCATTTTACAAATAAGGTGTTGAAGATCGATATAAACAGTGTTGTGTTTTAGACTTGTTCTCTTCTTTTTCTTGTTTGACTAGAAAAATCAGCAACTAGATAAGCAGGTACTAGTGTGACAAGTGGTCATGTTATCTCACTACTACCACTATAACTCAAGGCTTACTAACCAGACCCCTCACCCAACACCAAGGGTTTTAACCAATAACTTTACATAACCGAGTACCTTAACAATATACTGCCCACTAACTATTCTACTATACACCTAGAATGCCTCTTGTTCTCTTTTTTGACTTTTTAAAATGTGTTTTGATTTTTTCTTACAAAACATATTTTCATATAAATGATAAAAACTTGTTTTTAAATTTCTTTCGTAAGTAATTTCCATATGCTAATGATACTAAATTTAGCCCCGTGGAAATTACATCATTGTGAATAATATGGGAAATTTGCATTGCTTTTAAAAAATATTGCATTGTTTTTAAAAAAATGTAAAGATCCATTTTACAAGTAAGGTGCCGAAGATTGATATAAAATATCCACATTCGTGGTTAATAACATGTTGGATCTCGGGTATACTATTTATAAAAACTGGTACTCTAAATTTTCTATGGTTTAATTTTGTCTTAAAATTTGAGAGAAATTGTTGGATATATATATTTTAATAGTTGAGTGTGTATAATCCTAGTGTTGAGGGGTTTTCACTATATTTAATTCATTTATGCATTCAACACTACAATTTAAACAATAAAAAATTAAGATACTTATCAAAATGGTTATAATTATATTTCAATTTTTTTTTAAATTATAATAATTCTCATCTTAATTTTTTTAATTGCTATTAATCATATTGTTAATTAATATAATGTATTTTTATTATATAAAGTTTATTACATAGATTGTGTACTCAATAATGCCATGCCATGATGTGTGTATGTACCCAACAATGTAATAATGCAAGGACCTAGATAGTTTTTACTCAATAATGTAATGTGGTTTTATTAATGAAGGTCCACTAAGTAGTTGTTAGGTGTATTCAATAATGTAATGTGGATTATTTAAATAAAATCCATAATATTTTACATAATTCTACCATGTATCTTATTTCATTAAGAATATTGATCAAAAGATCTTAAAAAATATGTGTTTTTTTGGTCAAAAGATGTTTTTTTGATTGGCTAAACTTAGTCAAGTGGTTTTGAAATTATTATTATTTTTTTGTATTATAGAAAGGGTAGGTGGATCAACTAGCAAAAATAATTTTAGTTTAAAATTTTATAATGAAAACAATTTCAACTTGAAAATATGATTTAACTAGCTAATTTTTTTAACCTTAGTAGTTTTAATATGAGTTAGCCAAAAACAAATTCTAACCTAAGCACCTTAATGGTGTGATAAGCATAGGGAAGCATCTTGATATTCTAAGTTTCATTATATCAACATCTTATTGCAATGAAATCAACAATGAAATTTAATTTCATGTCTATTAGTAGTTATGATGAGGGTGTTGTAGTTATGATAATGATAACATTAAATCTACTTGGGAGGAATAAAATCAATTTGATCAGGTGTGGCATGCCTAATAACTAATCTAGTGGGTAAATTCAATTTTTATTTTTATATCGTGGATCTTCTCTTGATGAAATTAAGAAGAAAGTGTTTAGTGGAAATGTAATTTGATTTTTTTTCTAAATAACCTGAAAACTTTAGTACTGATATGACATCTCACATTATCCATTTGGCCTTGTAATGAAGTTTGGGCATGGTCCTTCAAACATGTCACCTTGAAATTTTTGCTATAATTTTTTTTCTAAGAAGTTCCGGACAATAAAATGTTTGGGAGCCTGAGGAGACATATCAAAGTGCTTGTGGTAAAAATTTCAGGTTTTGGTTCACTATACTTTTGGAGTTATAGATTGTGGAATTTAGAGTTTTTTAATAGTCCTAAAACTAGTCTCAAATAGGTGTTCTCAGTGAAATAGTCATAACACTTCTTATGGGGCATATCAGAGAACAAAATTTCTAGGAGCTTGAGGATTCATATCACAAACCTTGCAGTAAAAAAAATATATTATGATTCTCTATAGTTTTCAAGATGCAGGTTGAAAAAGTTAGAGGTTTTTACTATTTCTACAACTAGTCTCAAATAGGTGTTCCGGGTAAAACAATCATATCTAATTTTATAAAGATCCAATTTGAGTGGTACAAATTTAATTGGAAAGATAATAGATCATAGTGCTTTAGGTCCAAATTCCATACTCATATAAAAAACATTGGACACGTGACATGTCGTACAAGTTTGTTCTCTATAAAAGGCTAAATAACAACAAGTTTTGGGAAAGTTACCATAACTTTCACTTGGCACATCAAATTTTGGTGACTTGTAGCATTTTGGCCAAATCTATGGTATTGAAAAAAAGACATATTAGAATACTACATGCCATAATTTCAAACTTATAAGGGCCATAATTTCATAGATACATTAGGAGAAATGTCACCCAACAAGGCATTCTCCAAATGAGAATTTTAAAGGCATGATAATTTAAAATTATCATAAATCTTGATTGGGATATCCAATTAAGGTGATTCAAAATCCATTCAAAGTAGGAAACACATAATAATAGGTTAGAAAAATAATAATCACTATTTTGGATAATTATTGTCAATATTAAGTTCTGAAGTTTGAGGTTTATGATTGGATCAAAGGTAGAACTAATGGAAATGAATTACTTTAGTGGAGATACAGAGAAAGATGAAATCAATTCCATACAATGGTTGAGGATGGTGAAGTAATATGGTAATACTCCTTTTGGGTCAAGTCTTTATTTTTATGGTGAAGCTTGAGAGTGGTTGATCCGAATTGGACCCTCACCAAAACTATTAGTGTAAACTTTGTAATAAGCATTTAATTGTTTTTAGCAAAGTTGAGAATATGTTCAAAAATTTCCTTGGAAGTTGAAACAAACCATTGTGATAGTTGGCCTTCCATGTTAGCCCATAAAAAATGAATCTTGTGTTGAAGAAGTGTATGGAATTCAACATAGAGGAGGGAATGAATAAGGGAAGTAGTAGAGATGAGAGCTCAAGGAAGAAATCTAATTGATGATTGGAGGAGAAGAAGACATTGATTTTGTCCCACAATGAGTGGATATTGTTGTTGAGCCATGATCATATACAAATTTCCTTCTAGTGAGTAACAATACATTAAATCTGTGTATAGCTCACCATTTTGTAATCAATTTCTCACTTAATAAAATCCCCATCAAATTTGGTTTTACCATTTAGGGTTTCCTTGGAAAAATATATATGCCTGTGGTGCACTTAAAATCTCCATGGTCGACGAATTGTTGTGACTGAGTGTTATGTTCTGGTAATTGAAAGCAAATTCCATCACCAATTTTTATTCGATGAAATAGTTGGATGGAACCCATAGCTCAATCCTTCAATTGTTTGATCATTAGCATGGAGATAATGCTTATGTGTTTTGTTACTATGTCACTACAAGTGTTGATACTCTATTATTCCATGTTAATAACAAACAAGTAATTTTGGGTTCTGTGAAACTTATGAATTGATCCCCATAGTTTGTTCACTCAAAGTGTTTGATTGTTCAGTTACTAAGAACCTACAATACTTTCCTTCATTCAATGGATTAGTGAAATTAATAATGCACTAACTCTTGTCATTTCTTGTGACTTTTACATTGTATCAATTCTTGGTCTGAGTGGTGTATAAATGCACAACTAAATATTTTTTTTCTTTCATTCTATATCCATTCTCCTTGTTGAGCACTTCCTTATTTTATCCATTCAAGGCATGGGAATTACCTACAACAATTTGATTTTAAACTTGTGACTATATGTTATCTCATGATTGTGATGAGGTCAATGATAATAATAACAGTGTAGCATATTACGGTTTGTTGAGATGTATAGTGGTCAAACTAAAGGTGTCATTGATAGAGGATATGAGACTAAAACCTTTTGACGTTAATTGGATGAAATAGAGGGCTATTGTTATTTTTGAGTTATTTTCATTTGAGAATAGAAAAACGTAAAAATGGGCATTTGAATTTGTTGTTGGATGGAGGATTTTACATTTTAAGAAAATAAGCCAAGCATTAAAACTAGTCAAAAAGAAAACCATTCAAGTATGTCAATAAGCGAAAAATGATTGAAGAAGTTTGATCTCAGCTGCGAATAATTGTAGAGATATAACAATATTTAAATTATGTGGTAAACATATGTGTTGGTGAATTGTGTGGAAACTAATTCCCTTGATTACATATCATAAGGTATAAAAGAAAGTTCTCAAAGACCTTAAAGAAGCTTCCATCTGAAAAGTATTGAAGAGAAAGAAGTTGAAATATTTGAGAGACTTCAATAGGAAGATCTAAGAGGAATGTCAGTGTTGGAGGAAGAAAGTAGATGATATGGAAAATGAACTTTCCAAACACCAGGAATCCTTCACCACCACAAAAATAGGTTGCAACACTTGCAATTGAAGGATAAATTCACTCAAGGATAATTGGAAAGAGGATAGGTTCACTGAAGTGGTTGCTAAGCTATACCAAGATTTTTCAATGAAGGAAGAGGCCTTGAAGAAAATACAAACAACTATCCAAGAGACAAACCAATCCCCTTATGTTTCCCTTTCGAAAGATAACACCATGAAAAAGTTAATCATGGTAAACTCACCTTCCAAGATGTTTCCTCAAGAGACGATTGGTGACTTTGAAAAGAATACTATAGGTATTGATTTCAATATCATGAGGAAAATTGGATATGATGGGAAAGGGATACGAAAGGAAGGAAAAGGGGTTTTGATTCCCATTATAGCTTAACAAAGTCCTAAGCATGAAGGCCTATGATCCGATGGACAAGAAATGAACAAAAACTTAGATCAGACCACCTTCATCAAGGTAAGAGGAAATGTAAAAGAATCCATTCCCATGGAGGAAACGGCATCCTGAAAATGAGTGTGTAGAAATCCACTCAAATATGTTTGTAGAATCCTAGAAGAGGGAATCAAAGAGATGATGTTTCCATCCAGATCTACTCCAACTCTTGGGGGACCAAACAACTGAGTTAGCAAGCATTTCACAAACAAAAAACGTATGGCATAGTATATTTTATTTGTTTGTATTGCAAGAAAACATGTCATAAGGATAGAAATTTCCGTCACTTTAGAAGCCATGTAGACCATGTAGGAACTATTTTCAATAGGATAGGTTGATTGGAAATTGGGAGTCAACAATTTGGAGGCTTCATCCAAAATTCCATCGCAAGAACCAAATAGCCAAGAAGAAATATTGGAGGTAAGAGGAGCTTATTGCACTTGAAGCCCAAGGATAAATGGTTTTCCAACAACCTTTTGCAACATTGAATTTTATCTCTAACCATGAGCTGGAAAACATGCTTATTTCAAAGAAAACTCCTATTCATCTCTTATCTTCCATCTTGCAATGGATGCACTATTTCTTGGACATTTGTTTAGAGATTTATTAATGGAAATGGAGGAGGTAGGAATGAAAATGAAAGGTAGAAGAATAATGAAGTGAGTTGAAGCTTTTAGTGACCAAAATCCTACAAATGGGGTGGTGTAGATCCAAATTGGATTGTCACAAAAAATATCCATGTAAACTTTGTAATAAGAATTTAATGTTTTTTGGCAAAGTTGAGAAAATGTTCAAAAATTCCCTTGGAAGTTGAAACAAATCATTTTGATGGGTTTCCTTCCAAGGAATCCCATTAAAAACGAAGGTTTTGATGAAGAAGGGCATGGAATTTAAGAGAGATGAGGAAATAAATAAGGGAAGTAGAAAATATGAAATATCAAGGAAGTAGTCTACTTGATAGATGAAGGAGAAGAAGACATTGAGCCTATCCCACAATGAGTGAAAATTATTCTTTAGCCATCAACATTGACAAATTTATTTCTAGAGAGTAATATTAACAAAAAAAATGTGTATAGCTCACCCTTTTGTAATAAGTTTCCTACTTAATAAAATCTCCATTTGTAACACCCTCTTTCCCCCATTTTGTAAATATAACTATATTGGCCAAGAAACTATGGAAAACTCAAATGTGTGAATGTTTGATTTGATGGAACTTTGTATAAAAGGTTGATGAATGTAAATTATGTTATTTTAATAGAAAATGGATAAGTGTTTCATGACTACTGGAAAGGGGATGTGCTAAGAGAGACCATGAATGCTATGAAAGAGAAAGCGGAGGGGACCAAGAATGGTTGCGTTAACCTCCACTGAACCAGTACTTTGCTGGATTTAATTGCTTAGGATCAGAAAAACCCTTTGACCCAGGAATGAATTACAGTCAGACTGGTAGGTGGGAAGACCTTTTCAAGAGTTAATGAGGGGATGGGGCAGACCGCCCATCTATAAGGATTCTAGAACTAACCATGGAGTGGAAATTCGGTCCACATGCAACCTTGATAGAAAAGGAAAGAAAGGAAGGCATGCAGGTCAGGGAGGGGGATATCTGTGAAGAGTGCAGAGACAAAACATTGAGCTCTCGAATTCAAGGAGGAAATGTGAAAAGAGTGTCTTTTGATTTAGGGAAATAGAGACTAATTTGGGAGAAGGAGAGTAACCTTCATCCCTATCTTTTTTTGTGCCAAAAGAAGAGATTCAATCTCAAAGCATCATGGTCTAGCTCGAGGGTGGCTAGTGGTAAATCTGTTAGGAGTGACTACACCTATGTTTGGGTGAAAACAAGCACCCCTTCCAACAATCGCTTCACGTTATCTGGTTCTGATAAGTGTTTTCATACTTTATGGGTTTAATTAGAAATTAATGGTTGCATGCATGTATTTACATATCTATAAATGGTTTATGTATTGAAATGGTTAAGTTATCTGTATACGTTGGCTTCCTTGAGAACTTATGCTTCTGCTTTTCTTGCATGCTCCAGTTTAACTCTTGAAGGTGATTTACCCAACGAGATACCTCATAGATATAGAGTCAAAGCAAGCCTCTTGGACTGCTACAATCTCAATAACCTCACGATTTTACCTCACCTTATTTCTGAACTTAAAATTTCTACGAATTAGGAATGCATTTCCTTCAAACCAGCATCCTGAGAGACCTTGAACTCATGCCCATGACCTCAACTAAAACTCGGATAAGAGTAGAGATCATAGCGTGAGAGTCATATGAAGGTCTATGTGACCTGGGTCTAGGAACCCTGCACTAAGCCCGGAAGGAGCTATCTCATAATGGTTTCATAGTTTTAGGAGTTCGACACCCTGGGATGTCAAATTTCATGATAGTCAAAGTTACCCAAACTCCATGAGTAACAAGAGTCGTAGCTGAATCAAGAACCTGATAGAGGAGATGAATATGAGTCATTCAGTGGGAGGAAAACTTATCTCAATCACAAAATTGACTCAAAGACCCACTGGAGTTAACAAATCAAACACTAGCCATTCGATTTGATCGATAGTTGGGAATCATTGCGGGGCACGAAGGTGAAATTAGTAGACATGCTAGTTCACGGACTGTAATAAACCAATGTTGTTGATCTCATTGGGGTGGAAGATCATTGAACACGATTAGATAGAGTCAGGCGAGCACTTCCCAGATTGTGTAGATTCGACACTGCAATCAATATGAACCATTGATATGTGAACAAAGATCGATGGTTGGGAATCATTGCAGAGCGCGAAGGAAAAATTAGTGGATGTGCTAGTTCACAGCCTGCAATAAACAAATGTCATTGATCTCATTGGGGTGGAAGATAAACGACCACAATTAGACATAGTCGGGCGAGCACTTCCCAAATTGCAGAGATTTGACCCCACAATCCCTCTGAACCATCGATCTATGAACAGAGATTGATGGTTGGGAATCATTGCGGAGCGCGAAGGTGAAATTTGCAGATTTTCTAGTTCAAGACCTGCAATAAATCAATGTTGTTGATCTCGTTGGGGTGGAAGATCAATGACCATGATTAGACAGAGTTGGGAGAGCGCTCCCTAGATTGTGGAGATTGGGCCCTGCAATCACTATGAACCGTCGATTTGTGAATAGAGATCGATGGTTGGGAATCATTGCGGAGTGCGAAGGTGAAATTAGCAGAAGTGATAGTTCACAGCCTATAATCAACCAACGTCATTGATCTCATCGGGGTGGAGGATCAATGACCATGATTAGACTGAGTTGGGAAAGCACTTTTTAGATTTCAAATATTGAGCTCTCTGATAAAGAGCAAGATCGTTGGGGCCCCGCAATCACTGTGAACTGTCGATCGATGAAAAAATCAGTATTGTCCAGATCATGACCATGAAAACCCGAGGGAGGTTGAAATATGATTAGACCAGAGCGACGAGGTGCAGTGATGTCATCCATGGTGATGTGGATTCAAGCCCGATGAGCCGCATTCCACTTGGATTCATGCACATCACATACCCTTTATCCCCTTTTGAACGTGATACGTGTCATCCCAGACGAGGGCACGGGTTGCCCCTGAGCCAACTACGTGTCAACCCCTGGCACATACATACCTCGCCCACGTGGTTGGTGAAATGACTAGGATTCTAAGAGTCCGGAGGACTTGAGGTGCTTCAAAAATCCCCAAAGTGTCGAAGTGTTGAAGTAGATCACAGTCGTCAATCGCGACAGATGCGTCGTGCTCGGTCTGTAACTCCGGGTACAGAGTACGCCAGAGGAAAAATATGTTGGAGTGTTAGAAACTCCTAAATGCCAAAGTCCTGAAGTAGATCACAACTGTCAATCATGAGGGACGCATAACACTCGATCTATAACTTCAGGTACAAAGTACTTTGGGGAGAAAATACTTTGGAGAATTTGAAACTCCCGAATGTCGAAGTCCTGAAGTGAATCAGGGCCATCAAAATATCTAAGGACACACGTCATCAGATTGTGAACTTCGAAGATTTTCCACACTGGAGGATTCGCACGATGGTTTTCTTAGCGCCTGTTGACTTGACGTACAGGCATAGCCCACGGTCCTATGTGATTATAGCGGGATGGGAGAACCAAAAGAACTTGGGAAAGGATATCTGTCAACTCTGAGCTCGATTCGGAGCATGGAAACCATGGTTGGAAATATCTGGAAGAGAAGAAAGGAATATAAACCCTGAATGGGGGATTTAATTTTCTTAAGAAGAAAAAAATTTTGACACCCCACCTTGGGTGAATTGGTATCAAAGCATGGTTACAACACTTAGCCTGCTTGGGCTCATGGACTATTCGCTTAAAAAAAACAAAAAAAAAAAAACGTGTTTAAAGTAAATTTTAAGGGTGACACCCTACCATACCTCCTTCCTAAATAATATGTGTTGGAAAATGTTTAACAGGTAGCGTATGCTTGTCATTGATGGCAAGTACAACAATGAAGAGGGCATGAGTATAGGAAGAATGTAACAGACGGGCATCAGAAGTAGTTTGGGAAGACGTTGTAGAGAAAGCTCAAGAAGATCATAAGAGATAGTGCAGAGGATGGTTGGCATGCTTTATAGAAAGTATGCTCTTGTCATTGATGGCAGGATCAGAGTGTGCATCGATGGAAAAATAGGAACAAAGTAAGCTTAGGAGCAATTAACGTAGAGTCAAATGCAGTGCATAGGTGTGCACAAGGGATGAGGTTAACTCATGGCTAAAGCTCAAGGGAGATAGCGTACCTAGGATCATAGGCAGATCAAAGGTCGAGGTATTTGACACTTAGAAATTCTTCCAAGTAAAGAGGATGTGTAAGCTTGGAGGAGAAGCGTCAGTGATTGTTGGATCCAATCCCAAATTCCCGATGACCGTAAGATCTCAATGTAGAAAAGAGGAGCACGCAGATATGGAGGATAGATCTCGGGTGTTAGATCCGAGCGCAGGGTCTGACCACCGTTGGATCAAGGAGAACCTGCACGTTCTTTAAAGTGCAAGGAGTAGAGGGCTCACAAAATCCCAAAAGAAGGAGGACCATCCATCTTCAGGCAGGACACATGGGGATAGATTGTCAATTCGCTGACTGGAGAGTCAAAGGAACGATGTTCCCTAACCTCTCGAAATTGCCATATGCGAAATTGCGACTTAATCGCAGCCATTGAATCAAGATTGAATCTGGACCGTTGATCCAAGTCGATTTCGGGGTTTCGAAGATCGAGTGTTGGAGATGTCAAAGAATATTAACATCAAGAATCCTGATATCCCGATATGAGAAATCGCGATGTAATTACAACCGTCAGAACAATATGTGATCTGGACCGTTGATACGACTCAATTACGGAGTTTCGTGGATCGAGACTTTGAAGTGACAAAAAAACTGAACGACAAGAGTGTCAAAATCACGATGTGTGAAATCTCGACTGAATCTGAACCGTTAAATCAAGAAGTGATCTGGACCATTGATCCGACTTCTTTACGGAGTTTTGTGGATTGATATTTGGAAGTGTCAAGAACATTGAACATTAGGAATCCCGAAATCGCGATATGCGATATTGCGATTTAATTGCAGTCGTCAGATCAAGATGTGATCTGGACTGTTGATCTGACTCACATCAGCATACCACGTTAGCTAGGAACACGTGGCACAACCAAGTAATGACAAGTGTCATACTGATTCAACATTTCAGGAACATCTAAGTCACGAATCAGAGTGACACGTGGCAGTATTCAACACGTGTCAATCCAAGTGTGATGTCATCAGATTTACACCACTTCAGAGTTTTGGAAATCGGGATATGGACAGATGTCAGAGGACAAGGAGGGGCTAAAGGGAACGAGCCTTGTCACGGTCAGGTGGAGAACACATGGTAGGAGGGGGGAGAATGATACAAAAGGTGACACAACAGGAATGGGGCCCTTCGTCAATACCCCACCACTCCAGACCCCCCCCCTTTAATTAAAGGCAGGATGGCATAGGGGGTCTGGAATCGCTTGAGCGTCATTGATTTGGGCACTCTAATCCTGGCCGTTTGAGTGATGCACGCCCAATTTTAGACCCCCCCCTCCGCTTAAGGGTAGAATGGCAGGGGGGCTCCGGAATCCAATCCCGACCATAGATCTGGGAGCACAGATTCTGGTCATCCATATTTGCTCGCTTCATATCCAAAAGGTGCATTTGCACCCCAAACTTAGGAAGGCATAAGCTCGACTGCGCCAAAGAAGATGAGGAGTCTCAACTGCCAGAGAGGTTGAGAAATATTAGTAGAACACCTAGTGATGCTGGACACATGGTGGAAAACAACCAGAGAAGCTGAAGAGTCACGATGGTGATCAGACATAGAACTCAAGTTGTAGAGGAATTTGGCATGGAGTGGGCACACAGAGGCATTGAGAATATTGAATGCACAAGGAGCACAGGTACTATAAGAATGATGAATAAAGAAGAGATGTGGGGGGTTGTTGTGGTGGAGGATTCAAGTGTGAGCAAGGAGGCAGAAGGCAGGAGTAGAGATGCATGGTAGAGGAAGGTTGCATCAAAGGGATATGGTACAAAGAGTATAAAAGGCAGAAGAACAGAAAGTGCAAGGGGCGTGCAAAAGACACTGATGCAGACAGGGCAGAGCAGCGTATCAGAACAACAACAGGGTTGGTAAGCCATTGAATTATTTATATCGTTGTAATAAGTTTCAGTAACAAAGAATTTATTAACTAGGGTGGTTGGGAGGTGCTAGGGAGGAATGGTGTCCTCAAAGGTTCAAGTGGGTGCTTGAACAGAGGGAGTTGGTGCTTCCTCCTAGTTGGTGCTAGAGAAACTAGGGAGTTGGTGCTTCCTTCTAGTTGGTGCTAGAGAATCTAGGGGGTTGGTGCTTCCTTCTAGTGGGTGCTAGAGAAAACAGAGAGTCGGTGCTCTCAGCAAGTTGCAGCTTGCAAAACCAGAGGTTGTAGCCTCACAATGAGTTGGTGCTCATATGTATGATAATGTAAAGAATGTAGATAATACTTATCATATAAAAAAAAAAGAGGTTTTTACCCTGTATGGGTTTCCTCGGGAACTATCTGTCTCTGTCTTTCTCATATATGTGACTGATGCTGAATGTGCCTTTGTTTATTTCTCTACATTATTTTGATCATCATCGAGTGCCTTGTAAAGATTTTAAAAGAAGCATAATTGTTTAAGCACAGTAACAACTGATTCACCCCCCCTCTCAGTTATCACACAATTGGTATCAGATCTAGCCCCTTTTATCTAAGGGTAGATCCTAGAGCTTAAACATGTCAAGCCATGAAGGAAATTCAACCAATAAGGCCCCTCTGTTCAATGGAGCAAACTTTGCCTTCTGGAAAGTTAGAATGAGAACCTACATAATGGCTTTAGGTGCAGATGTCTTAGATGTGGTAAATACTGGGTATGTAAAGCTAGTTGTGCTAGCTAATAAGGATGAAAAACTAGAATTTAGCTTCAACGCTAAGGCTATGAATGCTATCTTGAGTGGGCTTTCAGAAGCAGAATTCGTAAAAGTTATGCACCTAGAAACTGCCAAAGAAATGTGGGACAAACTCATTAGCAGTTATGAGGGTAATGAGAAGGTAAAGGATGCAAAGCTTCAAACCTACTGAATACAGTTTGAACAGCTGAAGATGAAGGAAGATGAAACTATTGGAAAGTACTTTCTGAGAATAGAAGAAATGGTAAATGCAATGAAGGCACTTGGTGAATCAATTGGGGAACCTTCTTTAGTTCAGAAAATCTTGAGATCTCTCCCAGATAGGTTCAACCCGAAGGTCTCTACTATAGAAGAACTTAATAATCTAAAAACCTTGCAGTTTGATCAACTTCTAGGAACATTGACTGCATATGAAATGAGAATAGTTAAAGATAAACCCACCTCCAGAGAAGCATCATTTAAAGTAAACAAGAATGAGGATTCTGAGCCCGATGAAATTGAAGAAAAATTTGTGAAGAGACTGAAGAAGGGATCAGGAAAATACAAAGGTAAAATGCCTTTCAAATGCTTTAACTGTGAAAGGATAGGTCATTTTGAAAATAAATGTCCACACAAGAAACATGATCAGAACTATGAAGGTGAAGAGAAGCACAAATCCAGGAGATTTGATAAAAAGAAAATTTTATGTGTAAACAATGATGACTCCTTAGAAGACACCGATAGTGATTCTTCCTATGATGATAAGGTAAATGACTTCATGCTTATGGACAAAGAGAATTATGATAATAAAAGCATAGGCAGTGATGAGAATAATGAAGAAGCTGTGGTTGACATGGAAGGAGAACTGACCAGTGCATTGGAATAGATTGACAGACTAAGAATCAAGAATAGAAAGCAAAGACAATTGTTGATACAGTTCGAGAAAGACAGTCAAGAACCTAGTGAAGACCTTATCCTACTAAAAGCATAATTGGAATGATCTAAAAATGAAGAAGACTTGAAAAACTTGAATAATTATTGCAAGTGAAATGTTATGTGTTTAAAGCAACAGGATCAATTTGCAACACATAAATTAAGGATTACTTATGCAAGATACACATAGACAACATCATAAACATTGAACATAAACACATGTGCACAGTAATTGATAAAGGAGTTCACCCCTCTTATGGGCTACATCTCCTGGTCCAGCTTCCAATGGATCATTATTATTAATTGCTCAAAACATGCTAAAAAACATGTCTTACAATGCTCAAATTGACAAACCGACTGCTCCAATGGCTTCCCAGCGTCCCAAAACCCCTATCTAGGCTCTTTTGGCACCTCAATCAGTGGAAAAATGAGAAAGATAGGCCTCCTCGAAGTCTCCTTCTCCAAGCTTGTTGTCTCTGGTTCTACAATTCACATCCCCTTGAATGAACCTGGCTCACACGCTCTTTTAAGCGTAAAAACCCAGTACCGGGCGCAACCACGCCAACGGTGCAAACCGTAGGACGGTTAAGGTGCCTCCAGCCCCTAACCGCCTCGGCACCTGGGCATATGGCCATGTGACCTCGCACGTTGGCAAATGGTGGTTATACCTGTCATAACCGTGCAACTTCCTGTTTGGGGTCCCGCCCCATCATTTAACACATGGGTCTTGGTTTCAAACCCTGCGGAAAACATTTAACACACGGTTATATAAATATACAATGCAATATATTGCCATACATTGCAATATAATGCAATGCAATGCGCACGCCAAATCGTTGGGCCAATACATATATGTTGGGTCATATGTAATACAACGCGTCCACGGGTTGGGGCTAAGCCCCGACCCGACCCCCCTTTCCTTTCAAACATTAATCAACCTTAAATATATGTTTTATGACATAGTAATCAAGGAACAAATGGCGGTACTTTGGTTAGCGGAGAGTTATGAAGTCTTTAGTGTGGGGGGGAGGTCCAGGGGTCGAACCCCGTGGACTCCCAATACAATTTTATAAAACCAAATAAACAATAATGAGGGGGACACGTGGCACCCAGGGATTGGGCCATGTGTCCTCATATTACTTGCCACCAACCGATCACGTGTCATCACATCA
Organism: Picea engelmannii; assembly: GCA_009831015.1. Taxonomy (NCBI): domain Eukaryota; kingdom Viridiplantae; phylum Streptophyta; class Pinopsida; order Pinales; family Pinaceae; genus Picea; species Picea engelmannii. The sequence goes on along the minus strand of ML796713.1, from coordinate 413,484 downwards.
TTCTCCTCTAACAACCAACCGGATCCTGCCACATCATCGGATGCCACATCATTGTACGGATGGTACGGCCCTGCCATGTCACCATACGGACTGTACAGACAGGTACAGTCAGCACCCAAAAATTTTGCCTGTTTGGCTTGGCGGACAGATCGCGATATCTCCTTCATACGGACTCCATTTGAAAAAGTAAATATACTACCGAAATCAAGAAGATGAGACGGACACAATGGCACTATTTTCGTCTCATTCCGAGCACTTTGAAAATTGAGCAAAATTTGATCCCCTGATCACACCTCCCCATTGGGAAGCTTTTGGACCTCCAAAAGACTATCTCAGTCTATGTGAAGATGAGGGTATAGCTCCCTCACCCTTCCAACCTCAATCCACTTGGCCTTGCTTGGATTCATCCCTTTAAGACCAACTCGCAAATACTCCACATTTCCTCGCTTCGAAGTTCGCATTCTCCTGTCAAGTATGGTGTCTTCCTGCAGTTCTATCAGATACTCTGGAGAAAAATCATCAATGGAAGGAATCTGAAC
>ML796713.1:394616-407414 GCA_009831015.1 Picea engelmannii | reverse complement strand
GATCAAGAGAGAATACACAATCCCAAGAACTCCACAACAAAATGGAGTAGTTGAGAGGCAAAACAGAACAGTGCAGGAAATGGCCAGGTCAATGATGAATGAGAAGAACATTGGTCAAACCTACTGGGTAGAAGCAATACATATAGCAGTCCATGTGCTTAACAAATCCCACCTCAGACCACAAAGTGACAAGTCACCTTATGAATTATGGTTTGGAAGACCTGCCTCAATCAAACACTTAAGAGTCTTTGGGAGTAAATGCTACATAAAGAATAATGATGAGAACCTCGACAAATATGATGACATGGGAGATGAAGGTATTTTCTTAAAATATGCTACAAACAGTAAAGGATATAGATGCTATAATAAGAGGCTGCATAAAATGGTTGACTGTATTGATGTAAAAATTGATGAAGGAATCCCAGGAAGAGAGGTGTATAGTAATGAGTCTTCTACAGAAGACACAACTAAAGCTGAAGATGAACAAGTCCAAGAATCAGAAAATGAAGACTCTGAATCAGATGAAGACTTAGACACTCAGACATACTCAAATCAACAGTCAACTACAAATTCCTCCTCCAGAATCATTCAAAAGAATCATCCTGCAAGTCAGATAATTGGAGAAAAAGACAAAGGTGTACAAACCAGGAGAAATCTAATCAAAACCATCGAACAATATCATATAGCTCTCATATCCATGTTGGAACCCAATAATTTTAATGAAGCCAACAATGATGATCATTGGGTTAAAGACATGAATGAAAAACTTGATCAGATTGAGAAAAACAATACATGGGAGATGGTTCAAAGACCCGAAGGTAAAAATGTCATTGGCTCCAAATGGATCTTTAAGAATAAGTTGAATGAGCAAGGACAAGTTATCAGGAACAAGGAGAGGTTAGTCTGTAAAGGCTATGCTCAGATAGAAGGACTAGATTTTGATGAAACATTTGCGCTCGTAGCAATATTAGAAGCTATCAGAATGTTTCTTGCCTATGTTTGTCATAAAAGGTTTAAAGTCTACCAAATGGATGTCAAGTGAGCCTTTCTCAATGGAGATTTAAGTGAAGAAGTCTATATGGAACAACCAGAGGGTTTCAAATTGTCTGATAACCCTTAATTAGTATGCAAGTTGAAGAAAGATTTATATTGTTTAAAACAAGCCCCTCGAGACTGGTATCACAGACTTCATACGTATCTCAAAGACAAAGGGTTCAAGAGAGGAACAACTGACAGCAATATGTATATTAAGACAGAGGATAATGATTTTCTCATAGTATTGGTCTATGTAGATGACATCATCTTTGGATGTAATAAGGATTCACTGGTACAATGGTTTGCTTCTGCCATGGAGTCTAAATTTGAAATGTCTATGATAAAAGAACTGTCATTTTTCCTTGGTCTACAAATTACTCAGAGGCCTGAAGGGATGTTCATTTCTCAAGAAAAATATTTAAGAGAAATGCTAAAAAGGTTTCAAATGGAAGATTCTAAACCTGTAGGTACACCTATGGTAACTGGATGTAAACTAAGCAAGGATGATGATTCACCTGATCTTGATCAAATCTCGTACCGATCAATGATAGGAAGCCTGTTGTACATCACAACATCTCGCCCAGACATAATGCATGTTGTAGGAATAGTAGGAAGATATCAGTCTACACCTAAACAGAGTCATTTGCATGTTGTCAAAAGGAGATTCAGGTATTTAAAAGAAACAATGACTTATGGTTTGTGGTATCCCAGAAATCAAAGTCTTCAGTTGACTTCTTATTCAGTTGCAGATTGGGCAAACAATGTTGATGAGAGAAAAAGCACCAGTGGAGGAGCATTCTTCTTGGGTGACTCCTTAGTAGCCTGGCTTAGTAAAAAGAAAGGTTCCATTTCTTTATCAACCACAGAGGCAAAGTACATTGCTGTTGCCACCTGTTGCACTCAGGTATTATGAATGATTCATACATTTGCAGACTTAGAGGTAAAATACACTGCACCGATCCCAATTCATTGTGATAACACTAGTGCCATCAGTGTGTCTAAAAATTCTGTCTTCCACTCCAAGACAAAACATATTCCCATAAAATATCATTTTATGAGAGAGCAGGTCACCAATTAGATTGTTCAGGTCCATTACATTCCCACTACAGAACAAATTGCAGACATCTTTACTAAACCCCTAGCCAAGACACTGTTTGAATATCTCAGACAGAAGCTGGGTGTCATTTCGTTTCACACCTAAAACAATCCATCTTGTTAGGGGGAGTTTTGTATTGTTTGAATATCTAATGCCTCCTAAAAATTACTGCAATAGCTCAGGGGGAGCATGTCTCTTCTTTGACATTGATGTCAAAGGGGGAGAAAAGAATTTGGGTGCCTTAGTTTCCATCAATGCCAAAGGGGGAGATTGTTGGAATTTTTTTAACATGTAGCGTATGCTTGTCATTGATGGCAAGTACGATAGTGAAGATGGCATGAGTATAGGAAGAATGCAACAGATGGGCAATAGAAGTAGTTTGGGAAGACGCTGCAGAGCAAGCTCGAGAAGATCAGAAGAGATAGTGCAGAGGATGGTTGGTATGATTTATAGGTAGTATGCACTTGTCATTGATGGCAGGATCAGAGTGTGCATTGATGGAAAAACAGGAACAAAGTAAGCTCAGGAGGAATTAGCGTAGAGTCAAATGCAGTGCGTAGGTGTGCACCAAGGATGAGGTTAACTCATGGATAAAGCTCAAGGGAGATAGCGTACTTAGGATCACAGGCAGATCAAAGGTCGAGGCCTTTGACACTTAGAAATTCTTCCAAGTAAGGAGGATGCATAAGCTTGGAGGAGAAGCATCGGTGATCGTTGGATCCCATCCTGAATTCCCGATGACTGTCAGATCTCAATGTAGACAAGAGGAGCACACAGATATGGAGGATAGATATCGGGCGTTAGATCCGAGCGCAGGGTCCGACCACCGTTGGATCGAGGAAAACCTGCACGTTCTTTAAAGTGCAAGGAGTAAAGGGCTCACAAAATCCTGAAAGAAGGAGGACTGTCCATCTTCAGGCAGGAAACGTGGGGATAGATCATCAGTTTGTTGACTAGAGAGTCAAAGGAACGATGTTCCCTAACCTCTCGAAATCGCGATATGCGAAATCACGACTTAATCGTAGCCATTGAATCAAGATTGAATCTGGATCGTTGTTCCAAGTCCATTTCGGGGTTTCGAGGATCGAGTGTTGGAGATGTCAAAGAATATTAACATCAAGAATCCCGATATCGTGATATGTGAAATCGTGACGTAATTGCCACCGTCATATCAAGTTGTGATCTGGACTGTTGATACGACTCCATTACAGAGTTTCGTGGATCGGGACTTTGAAGTGATAAAAACATTGAACGACAAGAGTGTCGAAATCGCGATGTGTGAAATCTCGACTGAATCTGAACCCTCAGATCAAGAAGTGATCTAGACCGTTGATCCGACTTCTTTACGGAGTTTCGTGGATCGGGATTTGGATGTGTCAAGAACATTGAACATTAGGAATCCTAAAATCGTGATATGCGATATTGCGATTTAATCGCAGCCATCAGATCAAGATGTGATCTGGACCGTCGATCCGACTCACATTAGCATACCACGTCAGCTAGGAACACGTGGCACAACTAGGTAATGACAGGTTTCAGAGTGATTCAACATTTCAAGCACATGTAACTCACGAATCAGAGTGACATGTGGCAGTATTCAACACGTGTCAATCCACGTGTGACATCAACAGATTTACACCACTTCGGAGTTTCAGAAATTGGCAGATGGACAGATGTCGGAGGACAAGGAGGGGCTAAAGGGAATGAGCCTTGTCGCATGGTCAGGTGGAGAACATATGATAGGAGGGGGGAGAACGATACAAAAGGTGACACGACAGGAATGGGGCGCTTTGTCAATACCCCACCATTCTGGACCCCCCCCCCCTTTAATTAAAGGCAGGATGGCATAGGGGGTCCAGAATTGCTTGAGCGTCGTTGATCTGGGCGCTCTAGTCCTGGTCGTTCGAGAGATGCACGCCCAATTCTGGACCCCCTCCCTCCGCTTAAAGGTAGAATGGCAGGGAGGCTCTGGAATCCAATCTCAACCGTAGATCCGGGAGCATAGATTTTGGCCGTCCAGATTTGCTCGCTGCATATTGAAAAGGTGCATTTGCACCCCAAACTTAGGAAGGAACAATCTCAACTGCGCCAAAGAAGACGAGGAGTCTCAACTTCCAGAGAGGTTGATAAATCTCAACAGAACACCCAGTGATGCTGGATGCATGGTGGAAAACGACTAGAGAAGTTGAAGAGTCACGATGGTGATCAGACAGAGCACTCAAGTTGCAGAGGAATTTTGCGCGGAGTGGGCATGTAGAGGCATTGCGAATATTGCATGCACAAGGAGCACATGTACTATAAGAATGATGAATAAAGAAGAGATGCGGGGGGTTGTCGTGGTGGAGGATTCAAGTGTGAGAAAGGAGGAAGAACGCAGGAGTAGAGATGCATGGTAGAGGAAGGTTGCATCAAAGGGATATGGTGCAGAGAGTATAAAAGGTAGAAGAATATAAAGTGCAAGGGGCGTGCAGAAGACACTGATGCAGACAGGGAAGAGTAGTGTAACAGAACAACAACAGGGCTGGTAAGCCATTGAATTATTTTATATCACTGTAATAAGTTTGAGTAACAAAGAATTTATTAACCAGGGTGGTTGGGCGGTGCTAGGGAGGACTGGTGTCCTCAAAGGTTCAAGTGGGTGCTTGAACACAGGGAGTTGGTGCTTCCTCCTAGTTGGTGCTAGAGAAACTAGGGAGTTGGTGCTTCCTTCTAGTTGGTGCTAGAGAAACCAGGGAGTTGGTGCTTCCTTCTAGTTGGTGCTAGAGAATCCAGGGGGTTGGTGCTTCCTTCTAGTGGGTGCTAGAGAAAATAGAGAGTCGGTGCTCTCCGCAAGTTGCAGTTTGCAAAACCAGAGGTTGTAGCCTCACAATGAGTTGGTGCTCATATGTATGATAGTGTAAGGAATGCAGATAATACTTATCATATAAAGAAAAAAGAGGTTTTTACCCTGTATGGGTTTCCTCGAGAACTATCTGTCTCTGTCTTTCTCATATATGTGACTGATGTTGAATGTGCCTTTGTTTATTTCTCTGCATTATTGTGATCATTATTGAGTGCCTTGTAAATATTTTAAAAGAAGAATAATTGTTTAATCACAGTAACAACTGATTCACCCCCCCTCTCAGTTATCCAACAATATGGTTAAACTATTACTAAAGAAGAGAATGGAAAATTTCTACTCTGTGTGTGTATTTAAGAAAAATGAACTATGTGTTGTTCATGAACTAATAGAATGTTAGCTAAAAACAAGTGTTTTGTCAGCACTCCAACAGTCAGTGAATTACAGGAAACCACAAGCATAAAGGATGGTGATGAACCATGAAGTGTGGGGTGGGTCCCACAATAGCGACGAAGAGTCTCACGAGAGGAGGGAAGTGGAGACACCCCCAGATCTAGCTGAAATTTTAAGGAGCCTTATGGGCGAATTATAGAGTTGCAAGGATGACAACGAGAGATTGATAAAGGAGCAAGAGAAACAAACAAAAATCAATGTAGTCTTGCTGCATATCTTATCCGATATACAAAGGGAGCCGCAGCACGGACCTGCAACCATTCATGTGGACCGACGACATACAAATATAAGTCAAAGTCCACCTGAAATACAAAAACGTGGTCCCATAATTGTCCACACAGGGAGAAATACCTCAAACAAGGCCCAACCTAAAGGTAGGGGATGTTAATTGAGAGAGTCCTCTGGAAAGGAAACTAGCAACTCCGAGGGATCTTCTAGTAGAAAAAGTAGCTCACATTCTTAGAAGAAAGGAAAGAAGTGAAATCATTCCAAAAGTCATGACCCTGAAGAGTTCAATAAATCCAAACCACCCTATTTCAACGGAGATATTGAGAAAGGGGAAGCAACATAATCTTGGTTGCTTGGTTTAAAGAATTACTTTAGAGTTCATGACTATTTTGAAAACTTGAAGGCTCGAATACCCATATTCAACCTAAATGGAAAGGCTTGCATTTGGTTGGAAGATCTTAAGAATGTGAAATAAATCCATGAAAGTACTTATCATGGAAACAATTTGAGAAACACTTCAAGAAGAAGTATCTCTCAGAGAAATACTTCGATGGGAAGATTACGGATTTCTATGAACTCAAGTTGGGACAACTCATCATAGAAGAATATATCAATAAATTCTTTGAGTTGTTGAGGTATGTACCCTACATAAAAGATGAAAAGGTAAAAGTCCAACGATTTATCAATGGGTTACCTCAGACCTACCAGAACAAGATTGAGTTTGATGAGCCAAAGACCTTAGAAAAAATTATCCAGAAGGCAAGGTATTGTTATGAAAAGTTCAAGCATGAGACAAAACCTCGCGAGGACTAGAAGAAGAAGAGTAGTTTGGAGTTCAAGGAGAAGGGATTTAAATCCTCAATATTTAAGAACTATAGGAAGGATTCAAGCATGACCCTTCCTACCCAAAGTGTGTTTCAGTAGAATTTCCCCTCCCAAAATGGAAATAAACCTTTGGATCAACCCTAGGAAAGACTAATAACCCAAAGAGAGAACCCTTGAAATGTTGGGGTTGTGGAGAAGAACATCCGCTGAGGTATTTCCCAGACAGACAACATAATAGTAGGAGAATATATAACATCCAAGAAGCTACCACAAAGAATTATGTGGCTAGGATCATGCCACAAATTTATGCAGTTTTGGATAATAAACAAGCCTACCACCAAGCTTCAATGGTGGAGATGGAAGGTATGATCGCCAGCCGTCTAGTTTCTATTTTAATTGACCTTGGTTATAATTTGAGTTATGTGGCCCCTCAGATTATTGATAAGTGTAAACCTCAACCAATTAGACATATTAATCCATGGTTGGTACAACTAGCCACTAGAATCAAAATAAAACTAACATAGGTCATACCATCTTGCCAATTCATCATGGATGGATTACCCACCCAAGAGACTCTTAACAAACTTACCTTAGGGTCTTATCACTTGTTGATCGGTATGGACTAGTTGGTTTTTTATAAAACTGAGTTGGAATGTTACCATAACACTTTAGAATGTGTAAATGAAGAAGGGGGAAAGATGACCCTCCAAGGGATTAAGAAACCTGTCTCAGTGAGACAAATATCATCCCTTCAAATGAAAAATTATTGCAGAAAGGGATGTCCTCTATATGAAATACAAGTGTTGGAATCTGTTCAGGATGAAAAACCGAATCGAGAGGACCACCGCATATTAAGAGAGTATATAGACATGTTTATAGAAGAGGTACCGGGTCTACCTCTGAGAAGAGACATTGACTTCTCTATATAACTTACACCAGTAGCAGTGCTAGTGTCTAGGACATCCTATAGGATGAGTACACTCGATTTGGTTGAGCTCAAGCTACAACTAAAGGAAATGATAGACAAAGGACACATCCGACCTAGTGTGTCTTCATGGGGAGCACCATCCTTTTTCGTGAAGAAGAAATATGGCATGCTCCGACTATGCATAGATTATAGACAACTCAATAAGACAACCATAAAGAACAAGTACCCCTTACCAAGAATCGATGACTTGTTCAACCAATTAGGGGGTGCTTCCATTTTCTCAAAGATTGACTCGAGGTCTGGATACCGTCAAGTATGAATCAAGGATGAAGACATCCACAAGATGAACTTTAGGACAAGGTATGGTCACTATGAATTTGTGGTGGTGACATTTGGACTAACCAATGCCCCCGCCACTTTTATGTTTTTGACGAACAATGTACTCAAAAAATTCCTAGACAGATTTGTATTGGTTTTCATTGATGATATCTTAATATACTCCAAGAACATAGAAGAGCATGAATAACATCTTAGACATGTACTTCAAGTACTAAGAGAGCATCAACTCTACACTAAGCTTAACATGTGTGAATTTTTCCAGAAGAAAGTACATTACTTGGGCCATGTTATTTCTGATGAAGGGGTGGTAGTAGACCCTGACAAGATCAGATCTATTATGGAATGGAATACCCCAAAGTATGTATCTGATATCAGATCCTTTATGGGATTAGCAGGGTATGATAGAAGGTTCATAAAAGGATTTTCCAATATTGGATGTCCAATCACTACCCTCTAGAAAAAGGGGGTTAAATTCACTTGGACTTCAGAATGTGAAGAAAGATTTGAGGAACTGAAATAACTTCTGACCCATGCACTAGTATTGAAGACTGAATACCATGATAATGAACTCCTCGTGTGTACAGATGCCTCCAAGGAAGGACTTGGAGGAGTCCTTATGCAAGAGGACGTGTAATTTTCTATGCATCCAAGAAATTGAACGAGCATGAAATAAATTATGTGACCCATGATCTAGAGTTGGATGCCATAGTGCATGCTTTAAAAATGTGGAGGCATTACCTCCTAGGTAGGAGATTTTTACTTATGACAGACCACTGTAGGTTGAGGCACTTGTTTGATCAACCAAAACTCAATGCTAGACAAGCTAGGTGGATGGCTCTCCTTAGTGAGTTCGATTTTTAAATCAAGCACATCAAAGGGAAGGCAAATAGGGTGGTCGATGCCCTTAGCAGAAGTGTAAAAATGATTCACCTCTCAGGAATAAGCACCTGTGAAATGGATGTCAGGGAAAGAATCAAGAATGCACAAGAAACCTGTGCAATCTTCAAGACCGTGACCTCATACCTAACTAAAGATCCTACATGGGTAAAGTATGAAGGCTATCAGATGATCGATGAAAGCCTGCTGACCTATAGAAACATAATGTATATTCTAATATGTGATTACTTGAAGAGGTTCATAATGGATGAACTACACAAGAGACCATACACTGATCACCCAGGATATCAGAAAATTATCACTGCCACTAGGAAACAATTCTATTGGCCTAGAATGAAAAAGGACATAACTGACTATCTAGCTAAGCGCCTGGAATGATAACAAGTTAAGGTAGAACACCGACACCAAGTAGGGTTATTACAGCCTCTACCAATTCCAAAATGGAAATGGGAAACCATTTCCATGGATTTCATCACTAGGTTACCAGTATCGACTAAGCATAATGATGCCATCATGGTAGTGGTGGAAAAATTTAGAAATTTTTCTCACTTCATTCTTGTCAAGTCAAATTGCAAGGAAATAGATATTGCCAACATCTTCATGAAGGAAATATTCAGACTGCATGTCATGCCTAGAGATATTGTCTCTGACTGTGACGAACCGCCTCGTTACGCCATCCGTTCGAGTGATAGGTGCAAATTTTTTTTTTTTTTTGTTTTGTGTGTTGAAGGTGTGTGCGCGTGTGTGGAGGTAACACATACTTAACTCTATGTCGCCGCTCGACGACCATCAAGACTCAACCACAACAAAGTCAACTAACCACTAAATACGACTGACCTCCCGCCCGTCCTACCCTGCGAGGTTAGGACCTCCAAGACACATAAGCAACGCTCAAGCCCGGTTTCCCATCGTCTTTAACCATTTAAGGTCTCAGGGCTGGCGACTGTTCTGAGGAACATGGAGGTGTCTACATCCCACCCGACGCAACAGACCAAGCAACTAACTGACCACATCAAGTACATCATAATTAAGAAGAACAAGGCGCCCCTTACGGAAGGCGCATGACAAGAGGACTCCGACACAGAACCCAATTCAACATCCTTTAAGAGAATCAACAACCCCTACTTCTAGCTCAGAGCAAATTGAGGTACGTAAGTCAACTATTGCGCCAAAAAAATTATTAACAACAATAAACTTTGCAAACCTCTCAGGAAATATTAACGCCTTCCATCTATATCACCTATTTGGACCATGACTCTGTAATCACCATACCTGATGTGTGCTACAACTACCCCAATTTTAAAGATCTTGACAAGATAACAAATTTTAATTTCAACAGGAGGAGCCTTCTGTGCAATGTGAGTAAAATCAACCTCATTTATACTGCAATTACCATCACTTCCATAAGTGTCATCATAATTGGAAGTAACTGACAACATCATAATTTTAAAGGCAATCTTACCATACTAAAATTTAACATATTCTAAATTTTAACTGGCCACCTAAAATACTGAACTTTAACATATTCACAAGTGTCATCAACCCTAGAAGTAGCACTAGAACATCCTAACTTTAAAGACAATCTTAAAAATACTAAAATTTAACCTGACAATACTTGGGGCTATAATTGGAAGGGACATCTCTCATTATTAACTAAGACATCAATTCAATAACCATTAATTATGTCAATGTTTGGAATAATCATCATAAACAAAGGTATATTTAATTGAAGAATATCAATGCATCCTAGTCAAGATGTCAATCTATAAAAGTTAAAATTGAAAAGGATAATAAAAAGGGCAATCCAAATTAATAAAATTATTGACCAATGTAAAAGGCATTATTGCATACGACTTATCCAGAGGTAAATTAACCGCAATAGAACGTGGCAATAGTTTAAGATTTCACCATTTGGAAAGGCATATTGAATTATCGGAATCAACAGAGTTACATTAATCACTATTTGGAATTACAATATATGCTCTATAATTAAATAAACAATTTATATTATAATAGAATCTAAAAAGGACCATGACCACTATCCACTTTGCTATTGTCCGAAAATTAAGGTGGCCATCAAAGTTAAGGATAACAATACGTATGAGAGCAGATAGTAAATATTTCACTACAGGAAATAGCATCAGGGTTATCCGAATCATTACTCGAAAAAAAAACAACGTACCTTATAAAATTAAAACCATATGGTAACATAACTTAACCATTCCGCCGCCCACAATATTACTGCAAAATTTAATAAAGGTGAATTACCTTTTGAATGTTTTTTGTAACAGGGGACTTATCAACTCGACTTTAACCTCGTAATGGCCTTCGGGTGACTTAGCATTAAAATTGAACTGAGCGTGCTAAATTACAAAAACGGATAAATATGGTTGAAGACTAACTCAAGAATTAAAATCTATGAGCCACAGGGTGCATCGGGTTGCAGAAGAATTTCCGTAATTACAGATTATGACCCTTAATTCACTCGAATTCCTGTTCCTTTAATTACACTGGATGTGCGTAATTTCTGCTCTTTAAGGATAACTAGCATTGGAAATGAACTAAACGTACTTTTCAACCATACAAGGTAATAATAAATTCAAGAGGTACAGGATAAATAAATAAATAAAAACCCAACGGAAACCTTAAGAGGAATCGGACTGTGGTAGGAATCGGGCATTGCAAGAAAAAGGGCCTTTCAGTCGTAATTAAACAATCTTAGATTACAGACGCCACCTAGTTAGTCGGTCCAGGGCAATGCTGACAGGTTATCACCTGCAGTAGCCGCTCAGCAACAGCAACATTCGCTAACCACGTCCTTGTATAATGCAATAGCAGTGGGGTCAATGACGGTAGAATTTAAAGCATTCAACGAAATTAAGGCATCAGCGTAAGGGGAAAAGGAAGGGGTTAAATACTTATTCACTGATACGGGTGTTTTCCCTACTCGCTTGCTGCTCTGTCACACAGCAACCAATTAAGCTGGCGACCCGTCCCACGCGTCAAGGCATGCAGTCAACAACCGCAAGTTTTAAAACTGGGAATGCATGCCCCAATTTAATGAGCAAAGGCAGCTATCAACGCGGCGTCTGACCTGGACAAGCTGGTGGCTCTGAAATTCTCCTAACAGAGTCATAAACAGCCCCTTTTCCATACAGCACGCGCAGCAAGGGAAGGGAGACGAAATTGAATCCCAGGAAGGGCGAAGGCAGCAAAGGGAAAGACGCGACCACAACACAAGGAAGGATACAACGCACTTCCACGCAACCCAACGCATCAAGCAATGACAGAAAAAAAAAGGGAAAAAGGGAAATGCAACAGCATGCAATAAAGTAACTACACGGCTTGTTATCGCAGAGGTTTTAAAAATGCTCGGCCTGAGATATCAGGCCGGGTTACCATTTCCGATCACGCAGGGATACGCTCTTCCGGTGCACAAGCAGCATCACAGAGTAGGCTCACAACGCCAATAAGACCGCGGCCAGGAACCACCCTCCGTGATCAGAACGCCCACAAGAAAAATGGAAATAAACCCACCCGGCCACTCACACCGGAATCAAACGTACAGGTATATTTAAAAACGCAAAAGCAGCAATCTCGAAGGCGAACTGCCCAAGTCTAGCAGCGCGACAGTGAAAGGAGGCGAATGACCATAAATAAAAACGAGAGACCGAGTCTCACCACAAGGGCAAAGTATCATAAACAGGCTGCCCACCCAACAATTTCCCACTGTAAATCCAGAAGCGCCCGTAAACCCACAAAAACGCAACTGTAAGAGCTTCATGCGCATAGTAACACACCCATAAAATAATGCAACGAAACAACAGTCCACATGCCATTCGAATCCAAAATTCGAAATAACAAAGCCCGCAACCAAACAGTAAAAACGCACGCAGAGGTATTCCTAAAACACAGTCGCTTCTACGCAGAGAATAACCTCTATGAGATCACTGTATGAGCAGTGCAGAGGTATTCCCCAAACCTTATAAACGAACTGCCAGAACCAACTATTCATTGACAATTTACCAGACAACTTCTAAGACTAGATTTATAAATTCCTTGACAATTAAAATACACAGTCCTGAATTTTTACAGCAGTCGTTTATACAGTCCGGGAAGTTAAATGAAGTAAAACAGCAGTAATTCAAGTACACTATT
>ML796713.1:380690-392681 GCA_009831015.1 Picea engelmannii | reverse complement strand
ATCATAGTAGTGAAATCATCCTGTCATATAACCCAATGCATCCAAATGAAAGAAAAGTTTTATCATCATATAAATCCAGATCACTTGCGAGCAAGTGTCCTCAAAGAATAAGTTTGGTATGTGTGCCAGAGCGGGATGTTACACTGACAAAGAAAAAAAATTCACTTGAAGCTTATGGGAATCCTTGATCGATGGTATTGAGACTAAATTGTTGTTTAGCACAACCTATCGCCCCCAAACTGATGGACAAACAAAAAGAGTAAACCAAATATTAGAAGATATGTTAAGGATGCATGTAATGCATCGAACTAAGAAGTGGGAAGACTACCTGCCATTGCTAGAATTTGCCTATAACAACGGTTATCAAGAGTCACTAAAGATGAGCCCTTTTGAAGCCCTCTATGGTAGACAGTGCGAGATTCCAATCAAATGGAGTAATCTAGTCGATAGAATTACAATTAGACTGAACATGTTGAAAGAAATGGAACAACAAGTGATTCACATAAAGCAAAGTCTGAAAATTTCTCAGGATAGACAAAAGAGCTACACTGACAAAAAGAGAACTCCCAGAGAGTTCAAGACATGATACCATGTATATCTCAGAATTAGACCTAGGAAGAGTTCCCTGAGAATGGGAGCTTGTGCCAAGATGACACCTCAGTATTGTGGACCCTTTGAAGTATTAAATAGAGTGGGACATGTAGCCTATAGGCTACCACTCCCTCCCACAGTAAAGGCACATAATTTTTTCTATGTTTCAATATTAAAGAAATATGTACATGATTCTAATCATATAATTGACTGGTCTATGATCCAGGTGGAGCCGGAGGGAGAATTCCTGCCAAAACCTCAATGCATACGAGACATGAAGGAAACCTCACTCAAGAAATGAACCATTTCACAAGTCAAGGTGTAGTGGAAACAATTTGGCCCAGATGAGGCTATGTGGGAAATGGAGGATGCCATGAGACATGCATATCCACTTTTGTTTACTTATGTATATACATAGCATGTTGACAGATAGAACATTGATGGCATTGTTCCTTTAAGGGGGAGGGAATTGTAACACACTGTTTCCCCCAATTTGTAAATATAAATATATTGGACAAGAAACTATGGCAAAATCAAATGTGTGAATGTTTGATTTGATGGGCCTTTGTATAAAAGGTCGATGAATGTAAATTATGTTATTTTAATAGAAAATGGATAAGTGTTGCATGCCTACTAGAAAGGGGATGTGCTAAAAGAGACCAAAAATTCTATGAAAGAGATGGTGGAGGGGACCGGGAATGGTTGCGTTAACCTCCACCTAACTAGTACTTTGCTGAATTTAATTGCTCAGGATCATAACAACCCTCTAACCCAGGAATTAATTACAATTAGGATGGTAGGTGGGAAGACCTCCTCAAGAGTTAAGGAGGGGATGGGGCAGACCGCCCATCTGTAAGGCTTCTAGAACTGAACACAGACTGGGAATTCGGGCCACACACAACCTTGCTAGAAAAGGAAATAAAGGAAGGCATGGGGGTTAGGGAGGGGGAGATCTACAAAGAGTGAAGAGATGAGAGGCTGAGCTCTCAAATTCGAGAAATAACTCTGAAAAGAGTGTGTTATGATCGAGGGAAATGGAGATTGATTCGGGAGAAGGAAAATAACCTATCTATTTCTATGCTGGAAGAAGAGATTCAATCTCAAAGCATTGTGGTCTACCTCGAAGGTGGCTAGTGGTAAATCCATTATGAGTGACTGAACCTATGGTTGGGTGGAAATGAGAACCCCTTCCAACAATCGATGCATGTTATCTGGTTCTAATAAGTGTTTTCATACTCTATGCATTGAATTTGGAATTAATGGTTGCATGTATGTATTTACATATCTATAAATGGTTTCTGTATTGAAATGGTTAAGTTATGTGTGTACATTGGATTCCTTGAGAACTTATGCTTTTGATTTTCCCGTATGCTCTAGTTTAACTCTAGAAGGTGTTTTCCCCAGGAATCTACCTCACAACTTTGAATATGGAGCAAGCCTCTTGGCACTTCTACCATCTCGGTAACCTCACGAGTTTACCCTACCCTGTTTCAGAACTTAAAATTTATGTGAATTAGGAAATCATTTCCTTCAAACCAACAACTTGAGAGACCTTGAACTCATGCTCACAGCCTTAAATAAAACTTGGCTAAGAGTAGAGAACGTAACTCAAGATTCATCTGAAGGTCCATGTGACATGGTTCTAGGAACCCTGTGCTAAGCATGAAAGGACCTAGCTCATAGTGGTTTTAGAGTTTCAGGAGTTTGACGCCCTGGGATGTCAAATTTCATGATAGTCAAAGTTACCTAAACTCCCTGAGTAATAAGAGTCGTAGATGAATCAATAACCTGACAGAGGAGATGAGTGCAAGCTTCTCATCAGGAGGAAAATCTATCTTAGTTATCAAATCAACTCAAAGACCCACTGTAGTTAACAAATCAAACACCAGCTGCTCGATTTGATCGATAGTTGGGAATCATCGCGGAGCGCGAAGGTGAAATTAGCAGATGTGATAGTTCAAGGCCCACAATCAAGCAATGTTGTTTATCTTGTTGGTGTGGAATATCAACAAACACTATTAGACATAGTTAAGTGAATACTTCCCAGATTGTGGAGATTGGGCCCCGCAATCGTTGTGAACCAGCGATCTCTGAACAAAGATCGATGGTTGGGAATCATTGCGGAGCACGAAGGTGAAATTAGCGGACGTGCTAGTTCATGACCCACAATAAAAAAACATCATTTATATCATTTGGGTGGAAGATCAACAACCACGATTAGATAGAGTCGAGAGAGCACTTCCCAAATTGCGGAGATTGGACCCCGCAGTCATTGTGAATCATCCATATGTGAACATAGATCGATGGTTGGGAATCATTGCGGATCATGAAGGTGAAATTAGCAGATGTGATAGTTCATGTCCTATAGTCAACCAACACCATTGATCTCGTTGGGGTGGAATATCAACAAACACGATTAGACAAAGTCGGGCGAGCACTCCCTAGATTAAGGAGATTGGGCCCCTCAATCACTGTGAACAGAGATCCATGGTTGGGAATCATTGTGGAACATGAAGGTGAAATTAGCGGACGT
This sequence comes from Picea engelmannii, assembly GCA_009831015.1. Taxonomy (NCBI): domain Eukaryota; kingdom Viridiplantae; phylum Streptophyta; class Pinopsida; order Pinales; family Pinaceae; genus Picea; species Picea engelmannii. Next base: position 389,557 of record ML796713.1, on the reverse strand, counting down.
GCTAGTTCATGGCCCATAATCAACCAACGTCGTTGATATCATCAGGATGGACGATCAATGATCACGATTAGACAGAGTCGGGCAAGAAATTTTTAGATTGCAGAGATTGATCTCTCTGATAAAGAGAGAGCAAGTTTGGGCCCTGCAATAACTGTGAACCATTGATCCATGAACAAATCAGTATTGGTCGGATCATGACCGTGAAAACCTGAGGGAGGTTGAAAGACTATCTGACCGGAGCTACGAGGCGCAGTGACGTCGTCCATGGTGACATGGATACAATATTGACGAGTCACGTGCCACTAGGATTCATGCACATCACATACCCTTTATCCCCTTTTGAACGTGATAGTGTCATCCCAAATGATGGCACGTGTCACCCTTGACCCAACTACGTGTCAGCCTCTGACACATACATACCTCGCCCACGTGGTTGGTGAAATGACTGGGATTTCAGGAGTCCAGGACTTTAGGATTTCGAAGGATTCAAGGTGCTTCAAAAATCCTTAAAGTGTCGAAGTGTTGAAGTAGATAACAATCATCGACCACGAGGGATGTATGGATCTTGGTTTGTAACTCTGGGTCCAAAGTACCTCAAAGGAAAAATGTGTTCGAGTGTTCCAAACTCCCAACTGTCAAAGTCCTAAAGTATATCACAGTCGTCAATCATGAGGTATGCATGGCACTCGATCTATAACTCCAGGTACAAAGTACTTCGGGGAGAAAAGACTTTGGATCATTCGAAACTCCTGAACAGCGAAGTCCCGAAGTGAATCAGGGCCATCAAAATATCTGAGGACACACGATGTCGGATTGTGAACTTCAAAGATTTTCCACTCCGGAAGATTCATGCAATGGTTGTCTTGGCACCTGTTGACTTGGCATCTGTGCATAGCCTGCGGTCCTATGCGAGTATAGTTGGATGGGAGAACCCGAAGAACTTGGGAAAGGATATTTGTCAACTCTGAGCTCGGTTAAGAGAATGGAGACTATGGCTAGAAATATCTGGAAGAGAAGAAAGGAATAGAAACCCCGAATGGGGGTTTTGATTTTCTTAATAAGAACGAAATTTTGACGCCCCACCTTGGGTGTGTTACACCATTAAATTTGGTTTTCCTGTTTGGAATTTCCATGGAAAAGGATCTATGTGTGGTGAATTGAAAATATTTGTGGTTGATGAATTATTGTGACTAAGTATTGTTTCTAGTAACTAAAATAAAATTCCATCCCCAATTTTTATTCAGTAGAACAACTAGATGTAACCTATAGCTTAATCCTCGAATTGTTTGATCACTAGCATGGAGAGAATGCTTGTGTGTTTTGTTACTAGGTCAGTACAAATGTTGTTAAAGAAGCACGATTGGCACTCTGTTATCCCATGTTAATAGCGAACAAGTTGTTTTGGGTGGTGTGAACCTTATGAATCAATCCCCGTAGTTCATTCACTCAAAGTTCTTGACCATTGGGTTGATAAGAAACTACATGGATCTCCTTTATTTGATGGATTAACATAATTAATAATGCATAACTCTTGTGATTTATTGTGACTTGTATGCTTTATTAATTCTTAGTTTGAGTGTTTTATAAATGAACCATTAAATACATTTTTTTCTTTCATTTTTTATCCATTCTCCTTGTTTAGTGTTTCCTTATTCTATCTATGTAAGGCATGAGGATTATCTATAGCCATTGTGTTGGCAAATAAAATTTACCCACTCCAATTTGATTTTAAACTTGTGACTGTGTTATCTCATAGTTCTGATGATTCTAATGATAATAAGAAGAGCGCAACATATTACATTTTGTTGGGATATATAGTGGTTGAATTGAACATGTTTTTGACAAAGGAGTTTGGACTAAATCCTTTTGATGTTAGTTGGATGAAATAAGGTTTTTATTGTTATGTTTTGAGTTAGTTTCATTTGAGCATAGAACTGAATAAAAAAGGGCATTTGAATTTCTTGTTGGATGGTGGCTTTGGTATTATAAGAAAATAATCTGAGCATTAAAACCATCCAAACATAAACCATTAAACTATGTTGATAAATGAAAAACAATTGAAGAAGTTTGAACTCAGATAAGAATAATTGTAGAGATATAACAATTAAATTATGTGGTAAGCATCTAGATGTTGGTGAATTGTGCATACTCTTAGTCATTTAATTATGGATTAGTGGTGGAGGAGTATTGATAAAGATACTAGATGAAACATCGCACGGGAAGTATTTGAAGAATTCTTCTCAATAAAATGGATCAAGGACTTAAAAATGGAAGCGATGCATAAAATTGAAGATGAATTCAATGAAGCTAAAGAAAAAAATTCCATATTATAGAAATAATCGTAACGATGAATTAAATGAAAAGATAAAGAATAAGAGTCTCAATTGTATAAGATGCATTCCCTTAATGAATCCCTCATCAAGGAGGTTAATAACTTAAAGAAAGAACATAATAGAAAAGGAAACTTGGAAAATTATGAGTGAAGGGAATAATTGAAAAAGAAAGATGAAGAAATCAAAATGTTATGTAAGCATAATCAAGAAATTCTTAATGATGTTAAGAAGGTGAATTTTTTTTACAAGAGCATGAATCAAAGAATAGAGATGATGATATTACCAGCATAGATCCATCTTAAATTTGGATCTATCATGTGCCGAGAATAATCAAATCCCTCACGGTGAAAACATTATTTTAGAGTGAAGAACTTGAGGAAATGTTTTTTCCTTGAGGGATTTGATCCATCTCAGCACATGATAGGTCCAGAGTTAATATGGATCTTATCTGGTTCCATTCGTGGGCAAGAATGTGAAATTTTTAGATGATAATATTTATCTATATGTATATGTTTAAGATGAAGTTGATACTTTGAAATTTACATTATTATGAATCAAAATAATAACAAAGTAACAATTTTTATTGATGAAGATGTTGAATAATTAAAAAATAGAATGGGTAAGATACATCATATCATTACAAAGTGATATGAGGAATATATTGAATAAATCATATATTACATAGTAATTCATCTCAATGTATCTTCTTGATCCACTTTTATCTTAGAGAGGATTTCAATAAAAGTGAGCTCCTAAGTTTTCACATGTTATATATCTTAATATTATAATCGTGTTAATATGAAAATACTCGTACATAAATCACACCTTACCAAACAAAGTATAGGAATTCAACTTATAATATCTGTTTTGAAATTTGTTTTCATTGCCTTATTTCTAAATTCATTTTACTTGATAATCAACACTATCTTTCAATAGAAATAAATATATAGGATTAATTTGTTTCGTATCATTTCTTCAATCAATTAATGAGTTGAATCATTTTTCATAGTATTATCACTGAAATCAATGCACCCTATTGTTTAATGTTATATTATTATCATTGAAATCAATGCACCATATTGTTTGATGTTATAGCATTGTTAAAATAAATACAACTATTTGATTATGCTAAATGACTTTTCATTGTATCATCACTTAAATCAATGGATATTGATTACTTGATTACGCTAAATCATTTTTCATTGTATCATCACCTAAGTCAATGCATATTGTTTTGCATTATGTCATTATCGAAATCAATGCAACTAATTGCTCTAAATCATTTCTCATTGTGTGATCATTAATTGAATTGTTTTGCATTTCATTATTGAAATCATTGAAACTAATTTCTCTAAATCATTTTTCATTGTACCATCTAAAAGAAATGCACCCTATTTCTTTGTGTTATATCATTGTTGAAATCATCTCAACTCCCTTGTTTAACTGATTTATTTTTTTAATATGATCACTAAAATCAATATGCCCTATTTTAGTGTGTTATATCATTATCATTGAAATAAATTCACCTTATTGTTTTATGTTGTATCATTATCACTGAAATCAATGCACTCTATTGTTTTGTGTTATATCATTGTTAAAATGAATACAACTACTTGACTATGCTAAACGATTTTTAATTGTATGGTCACTTATATAAATGCATATTGTTTTGCATTATGTAATTATTAAAATCAATGAAACTAATTCATATAAATCATTTATCATTGTGTCATCACTAAAATCAATGCATTAGATTGTTTTACATTAAGTCATTATTGAGATCATTTCTCTAAAATAAACACACCATATTGTTTTGTTTGGGTTATATTATTGTTGAAATCATTTGAACTCCCTTATTTATCTCAACCATTTTTTTAATATAATCACTAAAGTCAATATACCCTATTGTTTTGAATTATATGATTATTGAAATTAATACATGCATTCAATGATTGATGTTGAATTCTCTTTTATTTTCCATAATTGTCACATATCAATAGTATAAACTCAAACCTTTTGAATTTTGAAACAATCTTCATTTTGATAGCCGATTAAAGCATAATTATGTATCTTGAAAAGCCATTCTTCCTCTTCAAATTGAACTATTATCTCCATAATATATTGAATCCCAAATTACTTCTTGTTATTTTACATTTGAAACAATTTGAAAATGGATGATTGTCTAAAACTACTTTTGTCATATTAAACTCATTAAAAACTAATCCTATATATTGATACGATACATAATAAATATGCAGTATCTCATGCTAAATTTGAAGTCTCTAAGCAATCAAAATATTTTGGAAATTAGCATCTGAGAGAATGTTGGTCCTCTAACATTTGATATTGATCTAGATTTAATATTCATTTTAACAATTTTTTAGGAATATTATTGAAATTTGGAATAGTTATTCAAAATATTATACTTTGATTTTTATTGTTTTTACGGTTAGTTATTTCTTTCAAAAAATATATGAACATAATAAAACCCTAAAAACACCCTTCATACTATGTAAATTCGAGATATAATCTCTATATTAATCTCGATCATATTTTAAAGTTGATATTGGTATATAAATATATCGTGATATAATGTAAATTAATGTAAATGTGATACGACATATATAATACTCTTAAAGTTGATATTGATACATAAATATATCCTAATATAATGCAATTTGTTTTTTGTTTTCTAGTTTGTTCATGACTAGCCTGGGTTGAGAAATCGTGACTCAGGGGCATCTAAGCTCACATCTAATCTGTTTGCACCTGGCCTGAGCCACACCAACCCTTAACATGGCTAAAGTTTTTGTCCTCACAGGTTTTTAACCGGTGGCTTTAGCATCTCAGAGTGCCTTAACAACACACTCTATCACTGACTGTCCTACACATCGGGGACGCTAATATAATGTAAATTAATGTAAATGTGATCTCACATATAGAATAATCTTAGCATCATAATATAATATATCATATAGATTGTTATTTATCATAATAGATAGATTGTAGTTTCTTTATCATATAGATAGATTATTTGATGAGGATTATGCTATTAACCTTCAACATAATGTTGTTTATGATGTTATTGTTTCAGTGATAATGATTTCTAGCGTGTTTGTGTGCATTGATTGGATATTTCTTTAGGGTGAAAAATATTAATTAATTTTGTTTTCATGTTGAATGAAATGGAATATAAAATATGGTATAGGCATCATGACACTGAACTATAAATATATAATTTCAGATAAATTAAATATGCAAATTGTTAATTATAACAAATTAATAAATCTTTCCAAGTTTAAGTAATATTAAATATATAAAATTTGACAATTATAACAAACAAACAATTTTTTTTGAGGTTTAAATAATATTAAATATATAAAACTTGGCTATAACATGTTAATGTGTATAATATGGAATTAGGTTTTAGTGATATTAAATATGCACTAGCAATGAAATGTCATCATGATTATAACAAAGTTATTAGGGGCACACATGAAATGGTTAGAGTATTTATTTTCTTACAACATAATCTTATCAGAAAAATATTCATAAAAATATTACACTAGCATCAACCATTCAATATCAAATATATATAATCCATGTTAAATTTGAAACATATGAAATGATTAGAATATTTATTTTCTTACAACATAATCTTATCATAAAAATATTATGATACATTGTTATGTTCTATTTAAACATCAACCATTCAATATCAAATATATATAATCCATGTTAACTCCACTCAAGTAATTTCATTTAACTCCAACACTTGATAGAGCCATTTAACTACAGATAAGGCTATACATTATAACATGTATATCGACCAAATCGTAATACATTGCATTACATATATAACCAAAACTTAATACATGTGCTGGTGTGTCTACATGTAACCAAAAAGTAATACATGCATATCCAACAAAATGTAATATATATAACCAAATATGTAACCAAAACATAATACATGTATACCCACCAAAATATAATATATATAACCAAAACGTAATACATGTATATCCATAAAATGTAATTCAACGTGTACAAACTGTACAAAAAAAAATGGGACAGTAAGATCTCAGTTAACATTGAAAAAAAATTAAAAAATGTACCTATTTGTAATTTGTAAATGACTTAAAACTTCTCATAAGTTTTTTCAACATATCAGAGAGCACAATATAAAAAGAGTTTTTTCAACATATCAAAGAGCACAACATAAAAGATAACGATATTTTTCAAGTTTCAATTTTTTTTTTTTTATATATATATATATATATATTAAACTTATATAACCAAAACTATATATATATATATTTGTTTTAAATATATATAATAGATATATGTGTCTACGTGTAACTAAAACTTAATACATGTACATCCACCAAAACGTAATATATATAGATATAACCAAAATGTAATACATGTATATCCACCTAAATGTATCCAGAATTAAATGTATCCAGAGTTAATTGTATCCAGAATTAAATGTATCCAGAGTTAATTGTATCCACCAAAATGTAATACATGTAATACAACTTGTGTGAATCGGAAAAAATGGGATGCCAAGATCACTATTGAAAAAACAAAAAAAAAAACTGTATATGTTTATAATTTGCAGATGACTTAAAACTTTTGGTAAGATAGTGATATTGTTCACCTTTTAAAAAATATAACTAAACTTATATATGTTTGTTATTAACATCTCACATCATTTTTAACATCTCACATCATTGTGAAGATAGTGATATTGTTCACCTTTTAAAAATATAACTAAACTTATATATGTTTGTTATTAAATTTTATTTTTAGACTTGTATTTAAGTTAACATTATTTTCTATTTACTTAATATTATATTAAGTATTTTTAAGATCTCACATCATTGTGAAGATAGTGATATTGTTCACCTTTTAAAAAATATAACTAAACTTATATATGTTTGTTATTAAATTTTATTTTTAGACTTGTATTTAAGTTAACATTATTTTCTATTTATTTAATATTATATTAATTTTTTAAAAGAGACACGTGTCACCTTCAGGTTGAACATGAAAGGAATTGTTGTAGAATGCGCTTTTCTAGGCAATTACAAAAAATGAAGAGCATATTATCACAAAATTTAAAGAGAAAATTTCAAGGTTGGGAAATTCCTAAATTCTATTAAGGTAAAATTAGAAATGCAATCTAGAATTGAAAAAAAATATCAGAATTTGATAAACGAAGTCTCATTACATCTTAAAAAAAGAAAGAAGACAAAATTTAGAAAAGTTACTATAATATAATTATAATGAAGATTGGGATAGATTCAATAAAAATGCCTGAAGAGTGTTCAATAGATTAGACTACACATGCTATATTAACCCCCTTCATTGCACCATAATAATTTGAATCAAACATGGTTCATAAGGATTCCTAGATCTCAAGTGGATTGTATTTTATGGTGCAATGAAGTGGTTTAATCCAACATTTGTTTCTAAAGAAATAAAAGTGTGGAGCAAAGAAGTTGAGGACGTTGACATGTTATGGAAGAGAAATGATGGCTTCACATATAGAGTTAGACTGAAGTAGGTAAAGCCGTATGCTTCCATTATGATTGAATCATCTGAAAAGAGTTTTAAAAGTAGATTCAAGGAAGTTTCTTCCAAATTTGATATTGATTCTTATGTACATTATGAACAAGGTTGGTAGGTATGTAAGATATTATTTGAGTTTAGAAGATATTGAATTGATGTCTTGTGTAAACGTAGAAAAATGGGATGGAAAGGAAGACTATAAACATTTTTTAGCACATGCTAATAATTCTAAAAATAGGGAGAACTCAATGAAATAATTAAATAGATTTTCAGAAGGTGGGATCTTAATGGCAGATTAAAGGGTAATGAAATTGAATTTGTTTGAGTGTCATAATCTAGTGGCTATATACAATTTAGTATGCAACAATATTGTTTGTCCAATAGGAAATATTTTTTTTCCTTGGTGCACATGACATAAAAAAAATCTATACAAATGGTTATAGATGAAATAAAATTAAAAAATATATTCTATTTGTAATGTTTATGAGTTCTATGGAATGTAACCAAACTTTCTCCTAGTAATATATACACATTTGTTAGAAGTTTAAATAATTTATGTTTATATTTCGATTAATTTCTTAATCTTACATTGTTTTAAAGTATTAGGAGTTGAATCATGTTTTGGAACTAAGAAAAGGATGTCAAGAAAATAAGCATATTCAACCAACCTTACATAGTAGATAATTAAATACTATGAAGAACTATATTATAAATATAACAAATGATAAAATTGTACACACTTTCCTATTTAATTATTAATTATAAATAAAGCTTGTTAGTATTTAAGTAATTGATAAGAAAGGATGTCAAAAAAAGAGTTGAATAAGCATGTTCAACCAACCTTACATACATAGTAGATAATTAAATACTATGAAGAACTATATTATAAATATAACAAATTATAAAACTGTACACACTTTCATACTTAATTATGTAACATCCCGCTCTGGCGCACTGAGG
>ML796713.1:324481-380590 GCA_009831015.1 Picea engelmannii | reverse complement strand
TTGCGAAGTCATTATCGTTCAAATGAAGGCACTAATGACGATGTTAAATCGCACTGCTTTTATTTGTAAGGTTATTACTACATGATGATGTTGGGCAGGGAAGGCAGGATATTATGGGGGTTGAATTTATTGGTTGTACCTTAGGTTAAAGTCCCTCCGGTTAAGGATAAGTATTGGAGCTATTGGGCTTGTGATGTCTTCGAGGCTTATTAGTGGTCGGTCGAGTGAGTCTTCCTGACTTGCATCTCTCGTAGAGGTTGTGTTGTCCTTGATCTGGTAGTACTTGGTGGTTTTGAAATGCGTAGTCGGTCCGTGTCGGGCGGGATATAGCCTCCCCTTGCAGCTTAGTAGGTATGCGTGTGTGTAATCCGGTGGAAGGAATCCAGTGCCGTATCAAGAGTCTCGGGTTGTTTAAAGGCACAGTTCCACTCTTGCGACACGTTCTGAGCCGTATCAGTAGTCTCGGGCTGTTTAAAGGCACAGTTCCACTACTGCGACTCTACTGACGGATCCTTCCTTCTGTGACAGTACTGTGCCTAACCCTTGGTGTCTGTTTCTGCCTATAGCCTCTAGTTGCCCATATCCTGTTCGGGGGCATTGCTTCTTGTTGTCGCTGTGATATGTCGGGTCGTTGATTGTGTTCATCTTACCAGCGTCCTGTCGGTTCGAATGTTGACTTAGAGTCGAGGGGATTGTTACCTTCTGCACACGCGCACACACTTTAAAAAAAAAATTTTTTTTTCACCGATCGACTGAGTAATTGCCCTTAGCTAGGAGGGGTGTTACAAATTATTAGTTATAATTGAAGATTGTTAGTATTTAAGTAATTCATATTTAGTGAAGCATGTGTTGCCAATTACAATTGACTCTTGGGTAAATGTCCAAGCTTTTATATTGTGCTTTCCATGTTGGATATATAATTATTTTGAAGATGTTTCATAAAATTCAATGAATTTTATAAGACTATGATAAGGTTCATTCAATTAAAGGAATTGAGAAAACAACATTTTATAAAATTTGGAAGAGGCCGGAGAAAATTAGAGTTGTATGTAAGTTTGGGGAACCATACCATCATGAAATCCAAGATTACTCTATTGTTAAATATGGGTAGTTATATGAATCAACATTAGACAAGAACTATATTTAGCATGAGATACTTTTAAAGGTTTAATAATTATGTTAGTCTATCGAGTATTTTTATGTAGATCTAGACTAATAACAAATGATATATACATTCATTAATCATAAATACAAAATACTTCATCTCAATAAATTTTATCATTAAAAATATGTTTTTACAATATGGTACACGATGTTTCTAATTATATAACTAGTACAATCATTTCTTTTTCGATTTTTTTGTATTTGAAACAAATTCAGAAAGGAGTTCATTAGTTCCTTCTTCCCCTTCAGTTGTTCTGGCCTTTGCATGTCTTAATGGGGACCCGATCATGTACTCAAGATGTAAAGGCTACTACGAGTGTGGGCGATGATCATCAGCTGGAATAAGAAATACATGTTAAATTGATATTTTTTGTTCTTATTATTAGAAGTATTTCATTAATAAAAAGAGCATTAGAGTGTTCTTTACCTTCTTGAGTAGTAGAGACAAGCATAATAGTTTCATATGTGGCCATATGTTCCTCTTCTTGTCTATCCTCATCCTCTAGATGCTTTGGAGTTGAAACAAGAAAGGTTATAATTAATACACTATTTTCAATAAAATGTTTTTAATTGTAATCCATACTACATTTTTTTATATCAGATGAAATACCTCCAGTACCGAGCTGTAGACCACCTTCATTGGGTGGAACTCTCCCATTACTAAGTTGTGTTCTGCTAGTGGGGAAACTTGTTTCTTCGTTGGTTTTCTAGTTAAACAAAATAAACACATTACTTTATGGAAAAAAATAATAATCAATAGATTGTACAAGTAATAAATTATAAATAATCTTCTTTGATTTTTTTTACCTGTGTGTCAGTTTGAGTGCCAGAAGGTTGTGTTTCCCCCAATATTTTTCTGCGTTTAGCCATGGATTGAAATCCGTGCTTGAAAACAAGCTTGAGGTATTCCTCTATTAGAGCTTCTTTGAACTCCAGTCCCTGCAAATTTGCATAAGAACATGGATTTTGCTTCTTCTATGCAATTAAAATAAAATGATTGACGATATATTATTCAGATGCAATTGATTATTTTACACTTACAATTTGTATGATTAGTTTTGAGTAACCACCCAGGCGAAGTTTGTGCTTCCCATGTTTTTATATTTTTGCCTTGGTGGCTTTGGATGTGTCTAGAAGCCTGTATTGAAAAGTTTCAAATACATAATTATATGTCGCAATGATGATAAAAAAATCATAATTACATTATTAGAAGTGTCACATACTTTCCTGAGCTGGGTGGCAACTTTCCTTCTTTTTTAAGCATCTTCTCCTTTGCATATTCCCGTAGAGACTCCCACTCCCTCTTAAGAGTCATTGGAGGATGCTCATACTTAGGGTTCTTTTGAAGATGAACCCTATATTGGTCTCGCAAATATTTTAAATTTGTTCTTTCTTTTGAGGAGACTCCATATTTATTGAAGGAGCCCTCAGCGAATAGGGAAACCAGGTTGTTAATGAGTTCATCTTTTAACTTGGAAATTTGAGAATTCCACCTTAAGCATATGGTGGGGATAAAGATATCCAAGGTTAGGTCATTCATGAATTTATAAAATGTATCATTTCCTTCAAAACAATATTATCATTATTTTAAAATAATTGCACAATATATGTAAATTTCAATTAGATTGTATATAATAATTAAAGAACATCTTAAATACCTAGAAGATTTTCTATTTTCATAGGGATGAGCTCATCATTTAGCAAAAAGGTAACTGATAGTGTTCACGTGCTAATGGCATGAGAATATCTAGGAAATCATGCTTCAAAATGTGCAAAGCCGTGTTCTGCATCCACATCATCCCTTGCACATTCTAGCATGTGTTGATCAAGGTTTGGTGTAGTACTGGCATCGACCCTTGGGGGTCTACTAATGTAATTGACTAGTGTAGTACCAACATCGACATCGACATCGAACCTAGGGTGTGTACCTGTATGATGTTGTGCTAGTGTAGCAATGGCATTGGTACCAACACCGACCTCCATAGGCACATCTTGGGGATGAAAATCCTACAAAAAATCTTGTAAAAATAAAGAGTTTTTTTATAAAGGATTTGTAAGAGTATAAAAATTAAAATTGAAAATAAATAAATGGGATAATTAAAGATATTTATTACCCCATAGCGATGAATTTGGCCCATCAAGGATTTAATTCTTTCCTTTATCTCCTGTGTCGATGACCAAATCTAAATTAAAGAAGTGAGTTCGATGTTTGATTTTCATATAAGATTCCTTGTTGTTTGGATTGGGTTGGTGGAGGAATAAATTTTTCCATCAGTAAGCTCTTCCTCTGTAGGATATGTGGATTGCTGGAAGGTTGATGCCTTCCCCTTGTCACCCTGGGACAATGGTGTTTCCAGCAATGCATTGTGAATATAAAAATTATAAAAAATAAAAGAAATTCAAATGTATACTAAAGTTAGTTCATAAATAGGCATGGGAAAAAATATAAAAAAATGGTTTTGTTGGAAAAATGGATTCAAAGAAAATGCATAATAACATGGCTCCTAGAAAGATTGGCATAATCATGTGATGTGGTAATTTCCTCCTATCTCATAATTACCCATACATCTTACTATCCATTATTATTTCATTGACTTGGATAGCAAGCCTCAACATACACATAAATGCAACTTGAAATTAAAAAACAGATCTAAACCTCAACATACACGCTAAACTCACATCCCATATTATTAGTCATATTTAATATCTTTCTTTCCCATAAGCTGAAGCTCAATCTATGTTAGTAAAAGATTATATGCCACTACAGATTATGTCAATTCAATATTTCATCATGAGTTTGTTTTAAGGCTTATTATAAAGTCACCCAATCACCAGCAAAAAAAAATTCAAAACCCCTCCCGTACATTACAGAGTCTTTGTAGTGGATTTCTAAATCCATGTTAAGAACTCTACAATTAATCTTTGATTGTGATCTGTCTTGGGTAGTTTTAAGAGTGTGGAGGCATGAATATATTTAAAATTCATATAAATCAACCCTACACAATTTATGCTAGCCATTAATACAAGTGGACATGTGCATGCTAAGGCCCAAGCATATCCATTCCTCATTTATACATTATGATCGAAATATATGCAAAGTATGTTCAAAGACATGGAGTAAGGCCATAAGAGTATTGATGTGGGTTGTTTTAGTATTGGTCAAGGTGGTACTTATTTTTATAGACACATATACAATTAGATCAATTTATGATTGAGGAGTTGCTAAATCAAATAAAATGAATGCACACAAATTTAATAGAGAAGATTTATTGGAAGTCAATTAATTGCAGGTAGACTTGCATCAAAAGGTGAGAAGAACAAGTTGAGGAGACCATTACAATTTGTAGATCCAATGGGAACACAAACTATTACAGCTCTAACAAATCCATCCTTTACAACATGAATTTTTTCTTTGGGGTTCTCATCAATAAGACAGAGTTATATCAAAAGCATTAAAAGGAAGAAGAGTTGTCAATATCTACAAGTTTGAGGAGCATGCTGGTAGTATGGAAATGTATGCTCAAAGTTTTATAGTCCTTGAAAATGGGAGTTCATTGCATGATGTTTTGGAAGCAAGCAAGTGTATAAGTTTTAAAATGTTGGAGAAAAAAGCATAAGGAAATCCTAGTGTGCAAGTTAGGATGCAACAAAGAGATATGAATTTGCATAAAATAATTTTTAAGACACACAACTTTCATGATGGAGCTAATTTTTCCTATTATGTAAAAGGACAATTATTACTAGTTGGATATAAAGTAGGATCTGGTATATGTTTTAGATGCTACAATAATGAGATGGATATAAACTAGGATCTAGTATATGTTGCAAATGTTACAATAATTAGATTGTATGTTATGTTGTAAATGTTACAATAATTAGATTCAATACACAATACACAATAGAGATGATATGGGTTCTTGGGTATAGAAAGCTACATGGAGATGTGTGACATTATATTAAAAAATTTCCTTAACTTACAAGATGCGTGTAATATATTACAATAAATAATAATCATAAAATATAATTCATTGCTTACATGTTGCGTAAAATAGCATACATACCGCCCCCATAATAGCAACGTCAGTATATACTCGATTCAAACTGTAATCGATCAACAATTCTTCCCCTGCAACTATTGATTTTATTGCATACAATAACACACGGTTTCCTTCACGCCCCTCAACTGTTTATAAACCATGCACTATTTCCTGCTTCTTTTGGCCTTGCTTCAATATATATAGATGTTCTTTTATTTTGATCATTGTCTTTTAGATGTATATAATTTGTAGCCATGCCATATCTTCACATACATTTCGTATATTGGACTAGTTGTATCCAATCTTTGTAGATGTAACAGGGTCCCACATACTCCATCAATTCAGTTATTCCGTCGTAAAAAACCTTTATTCCATCCATGGAAAATAGCCCCATACCATGCAATGACGATGGCAGAATGCGGTATATCCTTTTGTTGACACAAAAATCAGTGTTTATTTCAGGAAGATCCTTGAGTACCTATCATTTCACTATATGTTTGTATCTCAAGGGAACCTCGATTTCGTTTATGCTCTCATCATCATAAGAACATGACCCCCCTTCAACAAGAAAAAATTCCATGTGTCTATGAAATTTTCTTCTGATATTTTCACCTCTAGTTGATCTTTGCCTATTAGACCTACCAGATGTCTCACTTTCCTCTATTCTACCTGAACTTTCCTCACTTGATGATGATAGATCTGATAAATACCTATTTGGTTGTACATCCTATAAGACTCCATCAAATGAGAGAAATAGTTAACAAGTATCATAAAAGTTGTTATGAAACATAGTTAGAAAACCACACTAACATAATAATATAATAGTACAAGTGACTTTTGTTGTTACAATAAAATTCTCAACCCACTCCTTTTTTTTGCAATCTTAAGAATAAAATAGTAAAAGCTAGTTCACGCTTTATGGATTGACATAGACCATAATTAGAAAACATAAATAATAGATAGAAAACATCTAATTAAATAAAACCCAAGCATGGATTTTTTTTATGTTTCCATGGAAGGATGAGGTGTAGGAACCAATAATTATGCTAATTATCCTAAATTTATGGTCTTCAAATTTGTCTTCAAATATGCTCCTAATAAAATGTTAAAAAAATCCAAATCTTTAAAGATTCTGATTTAATCATCAATTGGATAAAAGACTCAATTCAATAAATTAATATAAATGTCAAACCTATTGTTAATAAATGGAAAATTGTGACAAGTTCCTCTAAAGCTAAACAACAAATTTACTTAAAATTTTATCAAAAATATATTACTATTAAAATATTTTTTATTTTCTTTTAATTTATACAAAATCTATGCCACATTTTTCAAATGATTCATGAAGAGTCTTAGGTAATGCATTTCACTATTATGAGTTGGAACATTTTATTTTGGTTTTGGTTTTATTCATTTATTTTTTAACTTTTTAATTTTTATTTAAAATTTGATTTTATTATATTTTTATATTTTATTATATTTTTTGGGACCTGAGCCCATGAACCTGCACTTGCAACTCTCTCTCACCAAATTTCACACTGTGCGGGCTCAGACTTACCTTTGCGGATGCAGGATCGCAAGTTCACGGAACATTATGAATACATGTTATGAAATACCATATGATTCACCTGCTACTCACCAACCCTCACCAACCTGCAACATGTTTTATTATTTTATGGGTGTTTACCTATGTAGTCAATTACCATGCAACAAATTAAAGAATACAGGTCAAGACTTAACACTTGATTTACCCGCACCTCGAACTCTACTAGCCTATACACTTTTGATTATTTTATTATTTATTATTTATGGGAGTCTTTATTTTATTATTTGTAGGACAAATAAAAGAATACAAGTCAAGACTTAACACTTGATTTGCACCTCGAACTCTACAAACCTATACACTTTGAATTATTTTATAATTTATTATTTGTGAAAGTCTTTATTTTATTATTTGCGATTCATCCGAAAGACACATTTGTGAAAGACACATAAGAAATTCTCAAGTCCAGGATTCATCCGATTGATTTTGACGATTTAAGATCTTAGGATTGGCGACTGTTCTGAGGAACAAGGAGGTGTATAAGTCCCTCTAATCCAATCAAGCCGACAAAAACTAGATCAATCAATCAATCTTAAACATCAATTATTCAAGGTGCAAGAGTATTTTGATCACTTAATTAAACATACATCAACATTTTTCAATGCACACAAT
Source organism: Picea engelmannii (assembly GCA_009831015.1). Taxonomy (NCBI): domain Eukaryota; kingdom Viridiplantae; phylum Streptophyta; class Pinopsida; order Pinales; family Pinaceae; genus Picea; species Picea engelmannii. The sequence goes on along the minus strand of ML796713.1, from coordinate 373,174 downwards.
TAATCTAGTCACTTAGGAAATCCTACATCAACATTACTCAATGCACGCAAATAATCTATTAACTTAATCATTTAGACATCATCATTATTCCATAGCACAAAGAAATCTAATTAATTAATCCTCAACATAATCCATGGCACAAGGGAAATCAATCGCTCAATCATTTATTCATTAACATTTTTAGTGGCACAACAGTAAATTAATTACTAAAACAATCATAAACCAACCTTGTATAAATGTGCAAGAGTAAACTAATTTCTTGACAATCATAGGTCAACATAATTAAAGGCGTAAGAGTAATCATTAATTTTATTCATTGCGCAAGAAATCCAATCACATTAAGTTCAAGGCGCAGGAGAAATCAATAGTTTTATTCCATGGCACAAAAGAAATATTATCAAGTACCCAATCATACATCACATTATTAATGGTCGAACCCTATGAACTTGGTAAATTTATTTGTTAAACAAACAGAGTGTAATCTACGATGATTGGGCAATCACTAAACAATTTCTCATGTAATACACAAGAATAGGATGATAACCATATATGCAATAATTCAAAACGAGGAGTGAATCATCGGGTAACATGGATAATGCTTATGCACCCTAAAGCTAATATATCAAGAAGTTCTAAACTTTTCCTCTACCAATAAATTTCAAAAGATGCAAGGAGTAAAAGTAACGACATCTCAAATATTGCAACGCTAAACCATAATGCATGCATAAACCCAAGAATATAAACATGATACACATTATATACAATGGTTGTAGAAAGATGATACATATTAATAAACCCCCCACACCCAAAATGTACAGTTTATTGGAATGCACTAATTACCATCACGTACTAGTCAGATATCACCTTTACCTCATAGAATGGAAATCCCAAATGTAAATACACATGAATTTTAAATAAAGTCAACTTGATCACTCAAGCATTGCATACTTAGGTTGATAACTGACCCAATAATGCTTGTATTATTAGCGAAACATATTGAATAATAAGTCAAGGGAATTTACGGTAATGTGATAAAAATTGACTTCATTACTTGGCCTTGAATATTTTATTTTTCTTAGGGCATAGGAGTGCAGAACTCCAGGTAAGGCCACAAGGAAATTTCATACAACGCAGATAAAGTGAAAAATCTCCAGGAGAAATTCACATTTGTTGGGAAAATTTGCATAAGGGAAAAATGTAGAGTTCAACAGAAAAATTGCGAGCAGAAATTCACATTTGCTGGGCGAATTTGCACAAGGGAAAAACACAGAGTTCATAGGTAAATCTCGCTAGGGGATTCATAAGTGCAGGGAGAAATTTGCACAAAGAAAAAACAAAACACAGAGGGTTTCACAATAGAAGAATCACATGGCTATATTCCAAATCGTTGGGCTTGTGTTACCACAACAAAAATGCAGATATGTACAGAGAAAAATTGCATGGCTATATTCTAAATCACTAGGCAAGTTTTTCACCCCCAAAACACAGAGATGTACGGAGAAAAAATGCATGGTTATATTCCAAAGTGCTAGGCAAGTGTTAACACAAAAAAAATGCAGAGATGTACAGAGAAAAATCACATGGCTATATTCCAAATCGTTGGGAATGTTTTTCACCTCAAAAATGCAGAGGTGTCAAGGAAATTTGCAAGGAGCTTCCCATGATGGGTGATTTTTGTACACATGAAGAAAAACGTAGGGTTCAAGGGAACATTGCCAAGAGTTTCACACGTTGGACGATTTGTACACATGAATAAAAATGTAGGGTTCACGGTTCCAAGAGGATATTGACACAAAAAACGGCCCTAAGAACTACCAGAAAGGGTTGTCTACTGAAAGAGTTAGGTACAGGGAGATTAAAGGTGTGTGTGTCCTTGTTTTAACAAAAAAAAATCTTAGAGTCTTGCATGCAAGAGGGAAATATTCCCATCAGATTCTAATGGCACCTAGAAACGTAGAACAACTGGGAAAAGAACCTCCCAATTAACCATGTAAAACATTACCAGCGTTCCATTCACCATTAGACTCGATTACAGTTAAAATTACCGGTAAGAAATGATGAATCGATGAAGGATTTTACGGTGTTGTCAAGCCAGGGCATATCAATCAAGGTTCTAAACGAAATTTCTAGAAAACATACAATCTGTAGCAGATGCCTTGGCTTACCTTCAATGTTTTAGAGTTAGATTAATTGATAGAAATCTAAACAGAAAGCCTATGAATCAGTGAATGGAAATGGTGAAATAAGACAATCTAGAATTGTTTTGAAATTAAAGAAGGCATCAATCTCCACAAACTCTTTTGTTAAACAACCATCATAGGCAATACACAATTTTGATATTAGGGTTTTTGACACAGCAGAAGGAAAATTAAAATAGAATTAGATATATATTCCCAAATCTTATTACAATTCAAATTTCATATCACATAATGTTTTTCCAAAAATCTAGAGTTCTAAAGAAAATTACTGAAATCTAATTTATAACTTAACTATTAAAATTACAAGCTCAATAAAAATACCTTAACCAGCGGTGAAAAATTCTAAAACTGAAGGCGTCCTTCTGCATCAACGCTCCTTCCTATCTCTCGCTTTCTAATCGTCGAGACTTCACTGGTGCCTCCCAACCAATGCTAGGGGTAATCTTATTCCCCCTTATCCCCCAGACTCACAAAGGGTCCACACACACTCCCAACCAAAAATCCTCTATCTCCCATCTCACCTCGTAAGGTAGAGCCACCACTCTCTCTCAAGATGGGTATCCCAACTCTCACAAGTAAAACTAGTCAAAATTTATGCAACATAACATTACTCATAACTAGTGTGATCCATCTCTCAACTCAACCATTTTTTTTATAGTATTTTCCTTAATGAAACATTCACTTGCACATTTAATTCACTTTTTAAATAATTAATTAAGAATTATTTCCCCCATACAATTTTCACCTTGTCTATGAGTTACACAATAAAATTCCATAATTTATTTTAATAAAAGTCAATTTCCCTCACCCTCCCTAAAAACACTCCTTAAATCACTCTTAGTTGTCTATTTATTCCCCTTTTTTTCAATTAAATGACTGGTGCTTTTCTAATTGAGTTGAGTTAAAATAGGATTCTTCTCTAGTTACACTAGTGTTAACTAGACCCTATATACCTTTCTATGCTTACACATTGTTTTCTGCTTTATTCATTTCTTATATTAAATTCTAATTTGGTGTTTTATGCACACGTGTATTGTATTAATTGTTTAGATTTATTTCATCTCTCTTAATTTCTTAAGTTGATTTACCCTGTTTCCTATTTTATCTAATTTGTAATTTAGTTTTAGTAATATCACCAAGATTTAGACTTAGGCTTAAATTCAAATAAGCTTAGACTTTCATTTGGAGGTTTTAAATTAATAATTCCAATCCTTAATTAATTAATTAAATCTGACAATGCTTAATTATTTTACAAGATGTAAAAATTCACTCAAGGTTTTCTAGGAGACCTAGGTTCATTGAATCAAAGTTTAATTATGTGACCTTCCCTTCAAGACACACTTCGTTCTCCAAAGGTGCCACTCACCTTTGATTCAAATTTTAATTACGCGACGTGCCCTTCAAGATGCACTTCGTGCTCCAAGGGTTCCACTCACCTTTAACTGGTTTTCGTAGTTTTCCAACCCATGGAGTCAGTACTCCATTCGAGCGGCCTTGTGAGATACTAAGGGATTTGAAGTAATACGAAACCTACCTTATTGCACGACCCTTAGAAATATTCATGAGTGATTGTCTTAGTCTGCCATCACGACACTGTGGACCTATTGAACTAGGTAATCATTAACCTACAATTTGAGCCACGACGGGAGTGCTAATAGGTTGTGTCAGGTATGTTTCCATACCTCTTCCTCAATATATGGTTTCTGTGCATGGCCCCTTTACTCCTTATGTGAGTCAGATTAGAAAGAAATCATCAGCCTGCATCCATCATCGAAACATTGTCAATGATCCATAAACAACATCATAATATAATTGATCATATGTCACATATGCATAAATGAAATACTCAAACCAATACAATCCACTCCCTGACTCAATCCAGAGTCCAAGGAGGTCCATTGATTCCATCAACATCCTCAATATGTCAAGTGTCCTGCACACTCAAGGGAAACTCGTCAATAGCATCTGTCAATATGCATATAATAAATAACATAAAACCATAATCCATCAATATCATCATAAAGATCCATAAGCAAAATAGATAGTTGCATACTATAACTGGATCACTTGCATGCAAGTGTCCTCAAAGAATAATTCAATAACATGTGCTCGTAAGAGAGGGATATTACATACACCCCTTCTTGTTTTAAACTTCATCCCGAAGTTTTACAATATATAAAATGTAGTAAATAAAGCATCTGACAAGATCTATATATCTAACTATGAAATAAATATGGAAACTGCTGGCACATATCATATGTGTCCTCCCAGGTAGCTGAGTATGGACTATAATTGTCCCACTGGACCTTGACCTGATCGACTGTTTGACATCATAGCTGTTGAATATGATGGTCCATAATGTGGATTGGCTCCACCATGAGTGTTACCTCGTCCGACACCGCAAGGAACTCATGTCAATCTCATGTGTAGGATCACTAACATAATGTCACAAAACAGATACAAGAAAAACATCGTTCATACACCTCAAAGAATAAGGCAAGGCTAGTTGATAGGCCACTAGCCCTTTATTTTCCACAACTTCGAAAGGTCCCACAAACCTAGGAGAGAGTTTATCACCCTTTCCATCTTGATCGAACTCTCGTGCGGTTTCTCCCACAAGAAAACTCGGCCGCCAACTTCATAATTATGGTCAATGCGATGCACATCGAGATAACTCTTTTGTTGATATTGCACCTCTTTAATACTTTGTATTATCAATTACATTTGTTCTTCCATTTCTTGGATCGATTCTGGCCCTACTAGGACCCTATCATCAATTCGATCTCAACTCAATGGCATCCGAGATGGTTGTCCGTAAAGGAACCCAAATGGTGCCATCTTAATGGTACCTTGATAGTTGTTGTTGTACGTAAACTCTACCAGTGGCAAGAATTCCTCCCAACACTTATGTTGGTCCATCATGTACATATGCAACACATCTTTCAAAATTTGGTTTGTTCCTCCTGTCTTCCCATCCCTCTCATGGTGATATGTTGTACTAAAGTTTAGTTGTGTCTCCAAGACCTCTTGGTGTTATGCGGAAAATCTCTATATGGCTAGGGGTAAACCACAACAGACGGAAATGGCTACAAAAATCAACTCTAATCTCAGATATTCTATATAAGAAAATATGCTAACAAGATAAGATAAAGAACCTACCTTGTCCAGACGTTTGATGAAGTCCACCATTGAGCACTTGACTCAAAGAAATACACTTGCAACTTGTCCTCAACAACCAAGAAACATAAGAATATGGTGATAATATATAATGTTAGCACATTCGATAGCATATTCCATCAACATTCATAACAAATACTGCCATGGAATAGTAATTCAAATATTTGAAAGATATTAATTGGAAGAGAAAAGAGTATTTCTATTAAAATGTAATCAACATAAGTGAATGAATTACAAACTTCCGTGTAGAAACGATTTAGAACTGAGAAACTAAGTCCCTTCCAGCTGGGCCTCCACCACTTCAATCATCCACCAAAGACAAGATCATATAAGAGAGAAAATGAGGTTCTCCATCAAGTAGGGAAGAGCTTGGGGGTTGAACAATGTGTTCAAACTTAAAAGGACAAAGGGATGCAGACTCGATATGAAGTGAATAAGTTCTCCAGAGTAACTTTGCTCTCAAAGTTGAATTCTTCTCAACTTTTCCATAGCTCGGATATGGCACGTTTATAGCCTTCAAATGGAATTGAAGGGTCAAGTTGGAACGTTTCTAGTATATGGAAGGTCAAGGATCATGGATCCCATGACGTGACATGGAAACCCGACACTATTTTTTAATTTTGGGCACAAAACTTGATGTACATGGGATGTAGTGGTACAACCTACATATATGCATGTTGTACAATAGTTAGGGCATGTATATGTGGAAAAATATTGTTTTTATCTATGGGATTTTCAAAAAAGAACTTCAAGTCTACATGTGGAAATGGAAAAAGGCCTTATGAGAAAATTTTCATAGGGTGAGGTAAATATTTCTATAACATATTCCCCCTAATGTGTGAGGTCAGACGAGTATTTTTGATGGCCGAAATACATTATAATACCCAGAAGTGGAGTAATGGAGACTCAACTGGACGAACTAGTTGCTCATGAGAATATTACAATCTATACTGACTTTTCACACATGAATGCCAATTTGAATTACACTATAGATCCATGTGAAAAAACACCAAACATTTGTTCATGGCCATGAATAGGAAATACAAAGGTGGCTACATGCCAAAGGCTGTCATAGTCACGAACAAGGCCCAATAAAACCATTCTCAAAATCAATCTGAAGATATTTGTATACAATGGAGTACAATCTGATCCCCCAATGATCATTGAACTCACATATGTACTGGTCCAATGAGAGGTAGCAACAACTCAGGAAAGATGAGACCATGAAATAATTTATTCAAGTCTTCTACAAGTTGCGCCAAAGGTGCAATTCTACATCGTGTGAATAAAGGAGTTGAGGTCAAACATAATGAGACTTCATTTGATTACCGGTCATTAAGGTATATCGTTAACAAATGTGAGACAACCTACCGATAATGAAAGTATGTATCAAGGTGCCAAGTACATTCTTACAAGTGTGAATAAAGATGTCGGGGTTGAACACTTGAAAAATCCATCTATCAGGAGACATTGGTGTATTCCCAACTGTTGATGGAGGGAGAACCTGCCACTAATTATTGCAAGCCTCTAGGTACTCATAGGAATCTAGGTCTAATTTATAGAATAGATGGATTGAATTCGATGGAAGGAGACCCGCTTAAAGGAGAGCATTAAAGAACCTCTCACCATTCAACACAAGGTACAAAGAGAAAGCTTGATGATTTGGAGGAAATTAGACGAAGAACATGTTCACGAACCAACAACCCTGTGTGTATTTCGTGTGTGCCAGATGCAAGTGGTACACGAAAAATACCCTCTGAATAGTAGCCAATAAGGAAAATTGTTGACAAAGGAGAGGAAACCATCAATAAGTCTAATGGAATCCAATACACTGCATGAATCCTCATGGGTGAATAGATTTCTTGTCGTCGAACACAAGGGAAATCACCTAGTCATTGACGAATCATGAAATGTTGACTACTAGGTTCATTGTTACCTACCAATGATGAAAGTAGGACCAAGGTGCATGATAGGAATATAGTTTCATGTAATTTTGAGACATACTGAGGGTATGGAAGACATGCAAAGTCAAGAGTTCTAAGAAATGGCCAACACAAATTGATAGACATCCTTTGAACAAGAGCGTGAGACATATGGAAGACTCTATCAGCGTAGAATCAATGATGAAACTTTGAGATGCAGGAGACATCAATCAAAGTCTCCATAGGGACTAGAAGAGTAACCGGTTGGGCGAGAAAACTCTAGATAACAAGATCAACTTCCTAAGGTCATGCTAAACCCAAAAATTTGATAACAAGTGGACTCGAAAAATTTGTGCTCTGTTCAAAGGTGACACGACTACTTCTAATATAAGATAATATTCCTTCGTCGCACGTCTTTTTTTTTTTCATAGTGAAAAGAATGCTATGATACAGAGGAGGAAACAAGTGTCACAAGTAAGCAACTAGTTCTAGCGGTGGAACATACCTATGCTCAATGAAAGGAGGTTCATGCAGGAGATGGACACTTAGGGGAATGTTTCCTCTTGGCTATAGGGTGTCATGCTGCAAAGGATATAAACAAGGCTCTTCTTGGATGATGATGCAAATTGCTGAGGTAACCGGCTTATAATGAAAAAGTGAGAACTGACAATAGGCTCAATGTTGCAAGAAAGAGAATGAGATGTAATTACAACTTAATGCCAAAAAATGTCCTTTTTCGTAACCTTAGTCTACTTGGTTTTAAAAATGGGTAAACTTGCACCAAGTAGACGTCCTTTCAAATCTAATTTACGAGTGTGAAAGAGACAAGTTCACTCAACAATCTTTTCACTTTTTGAGAGAGTCGAAAAAGAGATTAAATCAGACTCGTTGGGAGTTCTCAAGGTATAGGTCAACATGTTTATGAGTGAGAAATAAGGTTCAAACATAAAGTCATGTATTAGCTATAAGGGACTCCCGATCCTACGGAAAAAAATCTCTGCATGGGCACCGAATGAAGCAGGGGATCTAACAAGGGTACCCATGTTTGGTAACTCTCTACCATTCGATAAAAAAACTTATAGTTGCAGATAGAAGGTTCTGTGTCGCTATTAAATGGGTTCGTACCTAAGGCATATGAGTTGCAGTCATAGGATGATGCAAGTGTGCATGATGGATTGGGTGTGTATTCTATATGCTCGGCGAAAAAAATAGATGTCCAAAGTTATGAATGGGTGACATGGTGCTAAAAAAATGCAATAATCCCTCGATAAAACCACCAAAACCAACTCTATCCACTGTCGTACTAGTCCATTAGGCCAAAATATTGTACAAAACTATGTAAAGTGGGTAAATCTTTTGTATAAATAGTAAAAAAAACCAATTTTACTATACCATTTGTAATTTGTACCGAAATAGTGCATTTTGGACTAAATTGCCTCTGAATTTCAACTTCTGATTGTGGGAGCTACAAGTGACAAAATCGACAACCTCCTGGACTAGGCAATTCATATTGCTCCTCTCTTTCTTTCTAATGGATTAAAATTTGCAATTAGGCCTCGTTTTTTTATTTTTTTTGGGCACAACTTAGAAACTAAGATATACACAGGCTATAGATCATCAGGTCGCATATACACATACCTATACACGACTATTTTCAAAATATCCAGCATATAAGGAGCCCTATACGCGACTATGTACACTGTATCTCATGTACATGTCTGTGGATAAGGTTTTTTAAATGTTGCTAACTCAAAAGATGGTTTCAATCTTGCAGGATGGTGCTAGAGTGGAGAGAAAGAGAGCATGAAGAGGTGTATGTTGCAGTGGAGAGAAATCCAGGGGCCTATATGGACTTAAAAAAATGTGGGCTATACAATTTTTGGGCTCTTAAAGGTGTGAGGTCTCAAGTGAGACTACTTCAGCTTCTTGTGAAATACTGGGATCTGGATACTAAGACCTTCAACCTTGATGGACAACCATTATGGGTTGAAGTTGAGGAAATATACTTCTTGATGGGATTGTGGTGCCGGGGTGAGATGGAAAACCTCAAAGCATGGGGAGATAGTAGTGGCATGAACATAGAGGATTAAATAGCCACTCATTGCATTGCACGGAACGAGAAGGTAGGGATCCAACTCCCAATCAGAGCGATCAATAATCTGAGTCTCAAGATTGTTGTCCTAGTGTTGACATAGATCAGAGGGTCAGCCTTTTTTCACTAGGAATCAATGCCACTTATGTTATATTCAGTGGAGTTCTTGTGACCCACAGTTTACGAATGGTACACCTCACTGTTGGACAACATGAAGAGCCAGCTGACATACTACAAACTGGGTAGAAAGAGGAACTTCAGGTTCGTGTCTATCCTTTGTATTTTTTTCTTTGAGAGGGTTCCAAGATTGGGTCCTAGAGTTGAGATTGTTCTACATGGAGCTCACAATCCAACCATGGCATGGTGGACCAAGGTGATGAGGCAGAAGGGGGTGGTAGAGTGATAAAACCCTACAATGATGAATTTTTCTTCTAGTGGAGTCGACAGGTGATAGCTCTGGACGACTACCCTTACGAAAGGATTGACTTTAAAGGATATCTGGACATTCCGTTACCACCAAGCTTTGCCTACAGAGAAATAGGCTTGTTAACATTTTTTGAATATCTCATTTTTTTTGTATTTTTGTACAAGATTTTTTTTTTTTTTTGGATGAAGTTAGATACTAACTAAACATGTATGTGAGGTAGACATAGATCCATGACATTCGGATGAAATTCCATGACATCGGGAGGATGAGGCAAAGAGAGGGAATGCTGACATATTTCTTCAAAATGTTCATGGAAACCTGTCTTGTTTGACACATAGGATTCCCATGGTTCAGGTGGAGGATCTACCGGAGGTGATGGAATGATAGGTGGTAGTTGTGCCTTGTGCTTGGGTATGACTCTTTCATCATCTCACAAACATATTAGTATTCTATCATAACACACATATGACATCATACGAAAAGATGTCTTGACTATTGTATGATCGACCATATATATATATATATATATAAACATTGATCTCTGTCCTTACTTATGTTACAATGATTACATTCATGAAAGTGTTTTATTTGCTTTAGTTATGTTACAAATGCTAATCTAAAAAAAAGTTATCATATGAATCATATACATAATTAGAACTTCTAGGTATGTGATGATAATTAATCACATCAAAATGTCGTTCTAAAAGTCGTACCCGTATGTATCGTCGGAGTAGAGTAGGATGTCACACATGGTAACTTTCGTTCAACTGACATAATACTAATTGGGAGTCCAGGCAAACTTCTAACGAGTGAATACCATGTGAAATGGAATCATGTAAAATTTCTGTAACAATGGTATACTTGGCCACATTATTCATGGATGGACCAAGAAAAATGAAACCCGAAGACACCAATAGAACCTCAGGTGAGTAAACAACCCAAGTGACAGAAGCCAAGTTCTATGTATGATGATTGGGCCCGTCTGCGAATCCTAAGTAGACCGAAGACTCTATTGACATCTTCCAATCAAGGGGGTGAACACCTTGGTTATATGTGAGTGCATTTTTCAAGTGAACACCTGCCAGGGGTGACACTTCTTAACCTCTTTGACACAATCTTTAAAAATAGAGGGCCAAAAATAACTGTCTCACAAGATTTTAAGGGCTTTCGCAAGCCCAGATAGATGACCACCACAAGACCCACTGTAGCATTCGATTAGAACAGAATCAACTTGTTTGTGATTCAAAAAACGACACATGATATTGTCTACTCCTCGGTGATACAAAGTGTTGCCAATGATAAGGTAATTCTTTGCTTGGTATCGTATATGTCATCGATCATCTCACGAGAGATGCTAAGGGAACTTCAAAGTTTGAAGATAAACAACAATATCTCCATACCAGGGGTTTGACGATGAGACAAGGAAAATGTGTTCATCCACAAATGAATCAACATGAATGACATCCTCATCTAACCGAGGGAAGTCAGATATTAACTCTTCAAAAACTAGTCACTTTTTGGACTTCGTAGAAGCAAAATAAAGATCGATTTCTTGTAGAATGACAATACATTTTTTGTACTTTCCCCTTATGATATGCCTAGTAAGGATGTATTGAAATGGATTGACATCGACAATCACAGTACTTTTCAGATCAATATATAGTGTCATAATCGTTGGATTTCATGAACGACAACCAAATCTGTCTTTTCAACATGAGACTATTTTAGTTCAGGGCTGACTAAGTTTCAACTAAGATAGTAAATGAAATGCTCTTGGAGCTCATAATCCTCTTGAGCCAACACCATACTAATCACCTATTTGGATGTGGCGACATAAAGCAATTAATATCTAGCGTAGTCTGGAGACTACAGTAGAGGCGTCAATACCAAGGATTTCTTCAAAGCATTGAAGGATTCCTAGGCTCTCTCATCACAAATAAAAGGAGTATCCTTATTTAATAGATACATGAAACCATTAGTAATATTGACATAGTTCATGAGGAAATCGAAGTATTTCCTCAACCTTTAACGGATCTAACATGATCCCATTCTCAGAGACTAAAAATCCTAGAAGTCAACTTGACCTAATGCAAAAGATGCACTTATGAGGGTTCAAACAGATACAATAATGACAACATCTCTCAAAAACTAGTCGAAGGTGTTTTCGGCGATCCACTCTCTTACGGGAGTGAGGAACGAGATCATCAAGATAGGATTTGACTATGTGCTCAAGATCGTGAAATGCGAAGGTCATAGCTCGTTGGAAGGTTTCTTCGACATTATTAAGGTCGAAAGGAATATTTTTGTATGCGAAGGTACCCCAAGGGAAAATAAATGTTGTCTTATGTTCATCCTCAGGCTTAATCTTAATTTGGTTTTACCCTTAAAAATTCGTCCATAAAATTAAAAGCTTCGCTTCTCGCACATTTGTCGAGAATTAGATCCATGAAGGGTGTCGGGAAGTTGTCTTTGGGACAGGATTTATTCAGGTCACGAAAATAAATGCATATGTTTAGGGTTCCTTTCTTTTTATTCACCAAAATGGGATTGGATAATCATTCAGTCAAGGGAATCGGGTAGATAAAGCCAATGTTAAGTAGTTATTCTACCTCTTTCTCAATAGCAGGGGCCTTCCTAGGATTGACAACTCTAATCCATTGTCAAACATTCTTAGCATCTAGGTAGGTTTTAGTCTCATGTTTGACAATTGAAGGGTCAATTCTCGACATCTCTTCAGATGACCAAGCAAATACATCACATAATTCTTTGAAGAGCTCGATGTAAATCATAATTTCTTCTGGTGAATGATCTGCACTGATGTATAAATTTTCAACCTTTCCAAGAATATGAGAGATATCTATCATGACAGTAGGAGAGATACTCTCCATTTTTCCTTCAGCATAAATTCCATGCATATCATTTGGAACTATGACGTGAACAACTATCTCGCTCAAGGTAGATCTAAAATCAACTTGTTTGATTCTAGAAGTCTATGGGAGAAAATAAGAGCGATGATGCATATCATCCCATGGCCTATCAGAACCATTCATGGCCTCTATGATAGCTTCATCTTAAGGTAAATTCTCATCGAGGCAGTCATGTCAACAAAATGATGAAGTGGCCCATACAGGCTCAAGAATAGGATCCTCCTTGTCTGTCTGCAAGGTAATAGGATATGGATCGATGGAAGAGTCAAGAAAAACCTGCTACGCTATCTATGCTATTGATAGTGGCATGGCCATTCTAGTATGTGACCTACCTTCACAAGATGGAGTCGAGGAAGGTAGGTTCCAAGGATCGTTAAAATACGAAGTGCGCAAATGAATGGACCTCTTTGATGAAGAATACCTACTGGACATGGTGTATATGTGATGAACTGGTGCCATGAAGTCAAAGGTACCTATGAGGGATGAATACATTCTGACACTGATATTCTCAGTTGTTAGCTAAGAATTTTCAATCACGGGGATCAATTGCCCAACTGATGCATTGGGGCTAGTGTATGTAAAGGAAAACTGGTCGATTGTCAGGATCTTCCCATTGTGAGGAAAGAAAAGGGTGTGGAAGACAGAAGATATGATTGTAGTAATAGCGTAAGTCCATTTGCACCCTAGTAATAGGTTATAGTCAAGGGGAACATTAACCACCTTGACATCCACCTCTACCGTCTTCCCACCTAACTGGACCTGGAAGGTAGGAAGAATACGATGAGGGCGGAAGGAACGCCCATCAAAATAAATCAACATGGTCTAAGATTGAGAGAAGGCCGAAGAGTTGAGGGATTTCCAACATACCAAGGACATCACACATGTTGCGGCACCTTCATAAAAAACAATATGTTTGATGGTATACTTTGAATAACCCACGTGGATTTGAAATGCCACATGGTAAGGCAAGCGAGGCTTCATAGCCATGACGCAATACTTGATAAATTTAGATCCGTAAGGATCTAGAGCTACTATACTAATGTCAGACCTCGTATGGACTACACTAGGGTTCTAAAGTGCAGGTAGAGATAACCATCTAAAGTCTCCTACTTTTAACATCTATCCCGACATTACTCCACAATTATACATAAAAAACAAAGTATAGGGATCCGATAAGCTTACCTTAAATTTCATGTCCAATGTCGATCCCTTTGTGCTCAGTTGTTTCTCGACTGAAGATATCCTCCCAAGGCCAACATGCATTCACCAAAATACAAACAAGAAACTACAAGCATGCATTCTATATATGGATTAGTGGGTTAGCTATCATAACAAAAATACAAATAAATCATGAAGATTGAAGACATCATTTGGCGAGACAGAAAAAGTATTTATTTATATTAATCTCACAAAGTCACTTAAAATATGAGACCGACAACTACTCCTCAAACTCGATCCCGGGCTCCTCTTCACCATGCACCAACTGCTTCCACGTATTCTTCTCCTGTTCAATTCTTTCTAGGGAAATGGCAAGGGTTTGAAATGGAGGAAAAAGGGTTGGAAAAAGGAATTCTGGCTCAAACTCACAATGTGGTTGCAAAATATTGGGGCAAAGGGGGAATAATGAAATGAGAAGAGTTTCTTTTCTCTCATGCCTCATTTAGGAATGGGACCCCAAATCCTTCTTTTATAGGAAAAAAAGATACTTATTTGGTTGGGTGACCGACTATGGGCGGTCAAATGGTTAGGTATCTACCTGAAAACCCGTATCTCTTTGCAACTTTTTATTTTTCGCTCTTTTTGTAAGTATACATGGTATGTAAAGGTGAAACTAGCGTACGCACGTGAGTTGTATAGGTGCAAAAAGCGTGTGTACGTGGGCAGTAGTGGAGTAGGACGTGTACATCTTCAAAAATATGGTTTTTTAGAAGAGTTGTTCAATGATGGCTTGGAAAATATAGCAAGTAAGATGGTCTGATTCCAGTTATGTATGTCTGGTGCAAATTAGGGTTATAAAATATGCCCCCTAATGTGTGAGGTAAAGAGAGCATCTGATGGCCGAAATACATTACAAATCTTCACCAACGTACAAAGTGAGTGAGCCCAGGGACCAGAGTTCGGGAGGTGCCATTTGCAAAATCATAATTTGTCTCACTGATAAGGGCATACCCATGCTCAGGATGAAATAAAAACATGTTTTCCAATCAAATACACTGTATATCCATTTCATATAACTATATAAAGTGTAGTCGTGAGCAATACACAACGGATCTACACCTCAAAATCAAAACATATAGATGTATAGTATCCATCTTTAAGAATCTAATGATGCTCGATGACTGGAAATGAGGCCTTCAGAGCTCGAGAAACAACTTCAATATCTTCAAAACCTCGGTAGGAGTGTAATATTAGTGTACGACTTCACTACCCAGAGGTCTTCGATGGCTCGTCGAGAACAAACAAGAGGATCTCTATGATCGAGCATAGAACTTCATTTATTTCGAACAAGGACTTTATTGGACTTTTAGGATGACTGGGCATGAGGAAAAGAGACAAACTGAAGAAGGGATGACTCAAGTTGGGTAAAACTTCCCTTGGACAATAGCACAAAAAATGATGAGAATCAGGCATCATGACATTGACATAAGTTCACGATGCAGGAGGCAATGCAAAACTCTCCATATGTTTGGAAGGATAACCAAATGGAGGAGGACAGAACTCTATGTAGCGAGAACAACTTCCTAAGGTCATATTAAATCCCATAGCTTTATGAACAAACAAAAGTATGTGCTTTGTCTAAGGGAGACTCATTGTGTTGCCAACAAAAATAAAATACTTTTCCCTTCCTCTTTTTGGGGCATATTTGATTGTTTTGTCTTTTTCAATAATTTTGGAAAGCTAGAAAAAGAATAAAAGAATGCTATGTTACAAAGGAGGAACGAGTGTCACATACATACTAGTTCCAAGTGCAAGGAACACACTGATGCTCAGAGCAAGGAGACATATGCAGGAAAAGGACACTCGAGAAAAATCCTCCATGGGTCAAGGTGTCAAGACGCAGAGGAAAAGTGCTACGAGGCTTGTGTATAAGGCATGCTTCATATGGTTTAGTCGAGAGAAACATGGAGCCGAAATTAGGACAAAGATGCAGGAATGCAAATGCGATTAATAAAACACAATGATAACATTCATCGATGTAATTTTAACGATCCCAGAGAAGGTAAGCTCGACGTTTTTTCATTTTTAAAGATTCTGAGAAAGTGTAAAAGGAGACTCCACTGGGGTACCTTTTTCGAAGGTAGTCTAGTCAGTTCGAAAAAGGGGTAAACTAGCACTGAAAAGACATCTATTCAAAACCATTTTAATGAGTGTGACAAAGACAATATCACTCGACAATCTTTTCATATTTAAGGAGTCTGAAAAGAGCTTAACTATGGACTTTGTAAGGGATGTTCTTCTGGACCAATTGAACGAGTGTGAAGAAACAAGGTGACTCAACCATATTTTCAATTTTAGGGAGTTTGAAAAGAGCTTAAATATGGACTCTGTGGGGGGTTCCTTTCTCGTAAATTTAGTCCCTCAGGCTTGAAAAAGGGTTAAAATTATACTTGAGAATACTCTTCTAGCGAATTGAAGCTCCTAGATTATACCTTTGTTCGTTTAACTGACTGTTCGGAAGGAAAAATGGGTAAACTACCGCTAGACAGACGTGCCTTCAAATTTTGGTTTGGTGAGCATGAAGGGCGACAAGATCGCTCATAAATCTTTTTAGGTTTAGAGAGTCTGAAAAGGGATTAAAGAAGACTCATCTTTGTTTGGGAGTCCCTAGGGTGAGGTCAAGAGTGATAATGAATCATGTGAATAAGGCTCAAAACTTGTAATCAGAAAAAAAATAATAAGGACCATCGAGCCTATAGTCATTAACGACGGCATGGATGCCAAAAGCAATGAGGACCTAACTAGGCATCCATGTAAAGGAAGGATCTACCACTAAATTATGACACTTCTAAATAAACAATGATGGTTCTGTGTCACAACTCAGTGGGGTCGATCCTATGGAAAAGCGAAAAATACAACAAGATGAAAAAAGTGGAGGTGGAAACCTAACTTAGATGCAAAAAGTTGGAAAAATGACTTTTTACCAAAGGTCCTTTAAAAATGACCCAACTCTCAATTTTTTTCCCAATACCAAAAGTAAAATGTATCGTAACATCCCATAAGAAACTCAAGAACCATACTAAATGATTTTTAAGCTAGAAAAAATGACAAAAGGGTCCAAAAAAGGACAAAAAGGGGCCAAAAAATCTATAAATAGAAGCTGAAAGTTCATTATCACCATTGTAAATTGAGAATTGACCAAAAAGTAAAAAACACCCCTTTGCCAAAAGATTTAGTTTCAGGATCTTTAGTGGATGAAACAAACTTCTGCTTGGACCAAGTAAGTATTAAAAAAACCCTCGTACAATTCAATACTTCTCTATTAGTTCATTTTAGATTTTTGGGGGAGTGTGCACTCTTAAAAAAGGTGCAGCCCTGCATGTACGCGGGCTATCCAAGGACATCGCACATATGCCCGTAGGAAGAAAACAACCTGCCTGCATGCATATGCGATTGTGTTCAATATAGCCCACGTACACCCGTAAACATATGGAAAAAATTAAAAAGAAAGAGTTAACTCCCCTTTGAAACTGTCATTTTGCAGGATGTACATTCATTGGAGAGAAAGGGAGAATGAAGACATTGATTCTTTGGTTGTAGAAGACCCTGTTGCTATCGTCGCATTAGCACAATGTGGTTTGTTGAAATTCTTCCAGTGTCCATTCATGCGGGCATAACCCAGGCTGCTGAACGCCTTGTTATATTACTAAAACCCTGACACGAAGGCATTTATGCTCGAACAATAGTCATTGACTCCAATGACTGAGGATATTTATTTTTTGACTGGCCTCTCAAGGAGAGAAGAACCACTCAACCTTCATGTTTTTCCTCCTGGGCCTCACAACATTGAGTAGTTGATTGGACTCCATTGTGAATCCGACATAGATAAAGTGGGTTCTCAGGTGTCGATCCACAAGATTTGAAACCTATCACTGAAAGTGATAGTTTTACTTATTGGATGGATCACTCACTTCGTGGACTTACATTAGGCCTCCCGGGCTCACATGCATTGTGCGATTCAGTGCTTAAATGCACAATTTTTTGACTGGATCACAACCATGATAGATTGCATGAAGAGACAATTAATAGAGTGTTATGTGCAGAGAAACAAAAACTTCGACTTTGGAACTATTCTATGTTCCTTTTTCTTCAAGAGGGTACCCATTCTCAGTCCGTGAGAGATAATACGAGGGAACATGGCCTCTCTCCCAGTAGTGTGCAGATGGGCAATGTTGTTGTTGTGACAGGGGGGAGGGAGGACCATTGAGGCCTTCAATGATAAATTTTTTGGCTGGTGGTATCAATAGATTCCGGCTATAGAGGACTACCCCTATGTCGAGATCAACTTCTCCAGGGATCCTAATATGCCCATACCTACCGGATTAGAATGAGGAGAGATAGGTATGTTTGTTTTTCAAAGTTATTTAATTTTTTATTTCTTTTTATATATATCATTTTTATGTGTATCAGAGTATCTGACAACTATGTATCTATTATGTACATATGTGGGACCAGTCTGTCCAACAAACTTATTGAGGACCAGGTGATGTCCTTGACTATAGGTAGGAGTAACCGCGACTGGTGGACCAACAATAGGGGGACCTCTAGCTGGAGAGGCTGAGAGAGTTTTGAGATGGGTGGAGCAGAACCTCACTGCGCTCACTCACACAGTCCCTATGGAAGAGATTGAAGATTTGCCACCATTGATGCAACCTCATGTAGTTGGGGTTCCACAGACCTGGGTCCAACTTTTTCGGCGTTTGGAAAACACCGTTGTTCACTACAGCAGGGAAAACATGCCCCGCCCTTAGCTAGGTTGGACTACTTACGTGCCGAGGGGACTTTTGTATATTTTTGAGGGCATAATCCCCATGATTCTTACTAGATATATATTTTTGAGGCACTTGCGCCCACCTATGTACTCTTATATTTTCGATATCTATGTGTATTTACATATTTTTATGTCTTATGGATTGCATTTATTTACAAATATATTTACATGTGCGTGTGTGTGTTTTTTCTTACATGTGTGTAATATGCCAATCTAATACATGATTAGCTATAGTATCTGCGATTTGATTCAATCTCCTAGTAACATGGATGTATGTAATGTAATCAAAGATTCATTCTAAGAGACATACCCTAAGGAACCGTCGGTGTAGAGTAGGATTGTAAATGCGGTAAACCCCATTTAGGTAAGACACAACTAGTTGAGCATCTAAGTAGACCCATAGGTGAGAGATACCATGTGATAAAGCGTCACGAAGAAACTCTAAGACTGCATTGTATTCAAAAACATTGTTTGTGGCATCACCTAAAAATATACCTCCCGAAGATAGCAACTGGCCCCGAGGTGTGAAAATCACCCAAGCTGTGGAAGCAAGCCTCCGAGTGTGTCGGCTAGCGCCGTCCATAAACCCAACGAACACTTCTAATTCACTTTGCATCTGCTACAATGAAAAAGATTACATAAAAAATGACACGTCCATAAAACAAAAATACAAAAATTAACTGTATAAATACTATACATATGTACAATAGGTCACCCGAGGCGACCCACCTATGAGTAATACTTCTTGAGGTAGAGCCCATTTCTAGACTCTGCCAAAGCATTTCCCTAAAATTCTACCAGATGATAAGTGCCCTTCTTTAGAACCTCCTTCATGATGAAAGGTCTGAACGACATGGGTTTGAACTTGCCTGCCCCCAGGGGGTCCTTATCTTGGTCGTAGACCAGGACACGGTCTCTTTCAGAGAAAATCTGAGGACGAACGGACTGATCATACTAACACTTGAATTTTTTTTTGTGATCCTCGTTAGCCAAGGCTACATCATGATATTGATCATCGAGATGCTCGATATATAATAAATGCTCTTCAAGCGGTGAAGTGTCTGGAAATAACTGTACTGCCAAATTTAGAGACGAGATCTGACACTCTATAGGAAAGACTGCTTCCAACCCGTAAATGAGTTGAAAAGGTGAGAAATTGGTTGTATTCCTAACAGATGTTTGGTAGGCCCATAATGCTAAGTATAACATCAAATTCCAATTTGACTTGTCTGAATTGATCGTTCGTTGTAGAATTGTCTTAAGAGATTTATTCACATCTTCCACCTGACCATTCACTTGTGGGTAGTAGGGTGATGAATGTTCTTGCCTCAAACCAAGCTTTGGAATTAAATCAAGCATCATTTTATTCTGAAAGTGACTGCCATGGTAAGTGAAAATCTCTCTCAGGACACCGAACCTTGCTATTATCTGGTTAAAAAAAAAGAGAGCTATTGTCTTGCCATCATCTTTGAAAGTTGTCCTAGCCTTGACCCACTTCGTGAAGTAGTCTACTACTACAATGATATAACGATGCCACCTTGTTGAAGGGGGGTTTCATGTAGTCTAATCAATCCCCCACTTGGTGAAGGGACCAACTGTGATGACGGGAAACATGGGAGCTAGGTGTTCCCTTATCTTCTGAGAGAGGATCTGACATGGGTGGAACTTCTTCACCGATTCAACACAATATTTGATTAATGTTGGCCAAAAGTAATTGGCTTGTAGAATATTTTGGGTTGTTTCCAAACTAGAAAAATGAACACCACATGCTCCAGTGTGGCAATCGTTAAGCACCATTTCCACTTCTTCCTGAGTGAGACACTGACGAAGGATGCAATCTACACCTTGATGATACAAAGTGTCCTTGAGTATGAGATAGTTCTTTGCCTGATGATGTATATGTCGACGTTCATCATGAGAAGTAGAGGCGAGGCACTTCAAAGTCTGGAGATAGACTAATATATCTCCATACTAGGGGTCTGAAGACGCGATAAAAAACATGTCTCCTTTAATAGGTGACTCTTCGGGTATACCATCACCTGACTCGACCAAAAGTTCTGAGATGAGTTCTGTAAAGACCAACGGCTTTTAGGATTTTTCCGAAACAAAATCCAAGTCAAATTCTTGGAGAATAACTATCCATTTATTGATATTTCCGTCTATTACACGTCGTTTCAACATGTATTGAAACAAATTCACAACATTAATGACGGTGGTCCTACGAAACATAATGTAATGACATAACCATTGGAAATCATGAACTGTTGACAATGCAAGTTTTTCAATGTGTGAATAATTGATTTTTGGTCCCACTAGGCCTCGACTCAGGTAATAAATCATGTATTCTTCAAGCAAATCATCCTCTTGAACCAAGACAATACTGATGGTCGAGTTTGCCGCAACCAAGTACAATAAGAAATCTTTAGTACAATTGGGTGGCCGAAGTAGAGGGGCAGACATGAGGGCGTGTTTCAATGATTCGAAAGAGCATTGATCAGATTTTTCCCAATGAAAAGGAACATCCTTCTTCAGTAAATGCATGAAACCCTTTGTGATCTTGGCATAGTTTGCAATGAAATGTCGTGAAAATTTAACTTTTCTCTGTAAACTCTAAAGCTGAGGGACTATGCATGGGGGATGAAACTGAACTTTTACCTCAACCTTTAGAGGATTGACCATGATCCTTGTTGTTAAAACTATGAAACCTAGTAGATGACCTGACGTTACGCAAAAACTGCATTTGTTTGGATTCAAGTGAAACAGGTAGTAGCGACATTGCTCAAAGATAAGTCGGAGGTGTGTGGGATGATCATCTCTCTTACGAGATAGTGATGCTAAATCATCAATATAAGTTTCAACTATGTGTTTGAGATCATGGAAAGCAAAATACATGGCCAACTGAAAAGTAGCTCCAACATTTTTCATACCAAAAGGCATCTTCCGATAAGCGAATGTACCCTATGGAAAAATGAAAGCAGTTTTGTCTTGGTCTTCGGGCTTGATCTATATCTTATTGTATCTTGAAAAACCATACATGAAATAAAAGGCCTCGCATCCTGCGCATTCATCAACAATCTAGTCGATAAATGGAGTGGGTAAATTATCCTTTGGACAAGCTTTATTCAAATCACGGAAGTCCGTACATACACGAATCATACCCTGTTTTTTGTTGATTGGAACGAGATTTGACACCCATTGATTCAGTTGGATGGGGTAGATAAAACCTTCTTTGAGTAGTTTCTCTCTTTCAACCTTAATAGTTGTTTATTTCTTAGGATTGACCGGACAAAGATTCCGTCGGACCGACATAGTGTCAGGATATGTCATGATTTTGTGTTCGACAATTCTTGGATATATGCCTGGCATTTCCTCGTAAGACCAGGAAAATACGTCACAGAATTATTTAAATAAATCTGTGTAGATTTGAATCTCGTCGGGGGAGTAGTCCACTCCGAAGAGGAGATTATCCATGATGCCAGGGTTTCTGGAGGTATCAATAGGTATCGTTTTAGTGATGGTTTCCATATTTCCTTCAGCGGAAACTATGTGCATAGCCAAAGGATTGATAGGACAAGACCTATCTCCAGTCATAGTCAAAGTGAATTCACTTGCTTCAATTCTTCTTAACTCTAGGAGGAAATAAGATATGTGATGGAGATCATCCCAGGGTCTGTCTAGACTAGTCATTGCCTCAATAATCATCTCGTCTGAGGGAAATACTAAGACTAAAGAATCAGTCTCGATGAGGGAATCTTGAGCCCAAATAGGCTCGAGAACCAAATCTAACTCCTGTGCAGGAGTCAGATTGGGATCAATGGAAGCTTGTTGGACTATAGAGTACACAACTTCTATCGTGGACAAGGTCATGGCCATGGCATGGTGCCTTGTCCCTTCTATTGTGGATGATGGGGAAATAAGAGTCTACAGATCATCAAAGTAAGTCATACGAAATGATGAGACTCAAAAATTTTCAACATTAGGTTGGTTGGGGACAACTGATATGAACTTAACGTCATTGGAAGTAGGCAGGTAAGAAAAAGTACATATCAAAGGTTGGCACAAAAAAACCCCTATGTTGACGATGTCGGGTTGAGGGTTATCAATCATCGGGATTGTGGATGCCATCAATGAAGGGTTAGTATGGGAGAAGGACAACTGATCAATGGACATTATTTGGCTCTCGTGTGGAAACAACAAGACTCGAAAAACTATAGCGACAACTGAATGCATAACATAGGTCCAACTCCTTCCTAACAAGAGATTGTAGTCGAGAGATGCATCGACCACTTCAACCTCGATGCACACGGTCTTCTCTCCTAACTG
Source organism: Picea engelmannii (assembly GCA_009831015.1). NCBI lineage: Eukaryota > Viridiplantae > Streptophyta > Pinopsida > Pinales > Pinaceae > Picea > Picea engelmannii. The sequence continues at coordinate 350,119 of ML796713.1, read as the reverse complement.
CATGGGGAAAGAGGGGATGATTCCATGTGGTCGGAACAAATCACCATCGAAAGCGGTAAGAAGAGTAGGTGGAAGACGCAAAACAGGTTGGCCAATGGCCTTACAACATGCCAATGACATCATGCATGTCGAGGCGCCCTCATCAACCACCATGCATAAAATGTTATGGGTAAATATTTTCGTGGTGTAAGACACTACTACCTGAAACACCATGTGGTAAGAGAGATGAGGTTTTAAGTTGTTCTTATCAAGCATGATCATTCCCGGATTACAAGTCTCAACAAATCCTAAGGAAGCTAAAAAATCCTTTCTTTGGGAAGGGAAGCTCTAGAGGACCTCCAAAGTGGACATTGCATAAGGGGTTTGAGACAAATCCTCCACCATAGAGTAGTTCTAGGAGACCCTTCCATTTGGATTGTGAGAATCTTTCTTGAATGCACCTTTTGGGATGCATGTCATTATTTCGCCCAACGTCCTCTCAATCTGGAGAGGAAGAGGTGGGTTTTCGGCTTCTTTACCCTTCTCAGAGGTGTTTTGAATTCCATAGTTGTGTGTCCTAGTTGCTATATCAACGTTACCTTTCAACATATAGAAATTTGCAAACAAAGGGTTACTTGAAGACAGAGGGGGTCCCTGACTGGCCCCTTCCGCACTCGAAGAGGCTTAAGTTAAATTTTGCCCATGTGAAAATGGGTTTGTTAACATGACAGGCTTCTTCTATTCCAATAATTTTTGGGCCTCCGCAAGTCGAGAGCACAGTTGAGTCAAATGGTCTTCCGTGCAAAGGTTACAAGGATACTTCGACTTCTTATTTTCTGTGTTGCCCCCGCCGGAATTATTGGTAGGTTTCTTATCCCCCTTACCTTTCTTTCATTGTTTCTTTTTTCCATCAGGCTGTTGGGTGGGCTTCGGGTTTGTCGATTTCACACTGTGTACATCCGAAATTTGAGTAGGGGGAGAATCAAAACTAGTGGTCTGGCTGGCCTTTGTCTGCTGTATTAACAATTTTTGTAAGTGATTTGATAGTTGATCAACGAGATTCGTTTGCGCTGAACCAAAAATACCATCGACATGTGGTCCAGATATCTATCTGGTCTTGTCAAGTATCAACCGCGGTGCATCTGGCAAAACTTTATAAAGTAAACCAGACTGAGAGTAAATCAGTTCTAGCTGTTGAGCTCTCATTATTGATTCTTCTTCTAAAAAGACCCCTGATGTTCCTACATCTTTGGATAACTGAGGTACCAAGGAGTTAAGGAACCACTCAAGTAGGAATGATGGTGGGACTGGTACTTCTATCAAACTCTTCTGACGTCTCCATTCTCGAATGTGATCTGAGATATGGTCCGCCTTTTTCTTCTCAAAGTTGGCCAACAATTCGGTGTCGTTGTTGTATCTCACAGGTAATTGAAAATGGTTTAAGAAAACCATTACCAATTCACCAAAGGTAGAGTATCTTGAGTGGTCGAGCTCAATATACCATTTCGCAGCACTCTTGATGAGAGTGCGTTGAAACAAACACAACTAGACAGAGTCATCTCTCAATGAGTTGGATGAGCACCATAAATGGAAGGTAGTCACATGATCGCCTGGATCTTCATTAGGCTTAGCTTCGAACATTGAAATGTCCAAAGAAAACTTGGTTGGCATAGGAGGCCAACACGGATCATGGAAGATGGGGTCGTTTAATAACCTTGTCAAGTCTGGCAAGTGCATAGTGGCCAGAAATGGTAATTTGGGTTGTTGATTATAACCAGGGAAAAAGGAGCCTTGAGTTAGGCTGGCACCAGGTTGCCAGGAAAAGTTATGTTGTTGTCCATGGTTTTGGTAATAATCATGGCCATGACTAGCGTACGGGTTTTGCGCTTGTTGAGACGTCATCGACTGATTCCCTTAATAGGATGTAGAAGGTTGGGCTTGTGTTGCATTCCAAGGATTTTGGGAAGGGTTACCCCCTGTCGATCCGATGGGTATAGATCCTGAGCCTTGCCCGGGGTTCCATTGGATGTGGAAGGGGTTTCCCCCGGTCAGCATCCCTGACGAGGTAACTGATCCCTGCCATAGATTCCAAGGTCCTTGTGAGGAAGGAATTCCTAAGTTTTCCCCCTGTGTAGGAATAATACCCTGCATAGGATTTTTTTGTTCATAAACAGGGTTTCCCCCAGCCGATACAGAAGCTGATGAAAATGCGTTGTTACCAAATATGCTGAACAAATAAAATGATGTTGAACCTACCATCATGCTATAAGAATAAAGTCCTTGACTGCCCGCTCCAAACAAATTATAGTTTACGTTCGGCCTGACAAAGTGTTGGTGAGCACTGCCGAGCAAAGGGGACGAAGGAGGTATATGACCCCTTCCATAAGGGAAATATTTATAGGGAGCTGAAGCTCCCCCCATGGATCCTTGCAGAGGAGCGTTCGAGCTCCCTTCCCTCAGACCTAAAGTCTGTAGAGTGGAGTAGGAAATGACAGAGTTCGTATCAAAGCTAGGCATCTCGTATGAGAATGGAGGGCATGTCGCACTCTGGGTGAAAGGAGCAGTGATCGCTGCCATAGACAAAATCAGACCATTGGCCAAGATAGAGGCGTTCGAGACCATAGTGGTCCGAACTGGCGAAAGTTGGTTAGGAGGTGGAAAACCCCTTGTAGTGGTAATCATAGAGGGAGTATGACGATTCCTTGAAGAAGTAGCAGCGCCTGTCTCCATCGTTGCTTGTGACACTACCTGACACTCATAAGGGTAAACCTATACGACGATGGGTGTTGTTAGATCAATGATCGGAGGGTTATATGGACCAAGAGCTTCCGCTCCAAGGTCAGAAATGGTTGGCTCCTCCAGAATCAAATGTTCTCCTCTCGAAGATGGGTCAAACATAGTTTCTTGTGGTCTGGTCGCCTCAAAAGACCCTTGTTGGTCTAGTCTTTGCCTTAGTGGTGGCAGGGGTGGCTCCAAATTAATCGGTGGCATGAAAATAAGCCTTCATGATCGACATAGCTCCTAATATTCCATGGTGTGAGAATATCAATGAAACACTAGGTCTTTCTATTAATGTTAAATACCAACACACACTAGAAAAATCTCCTATGAGATAAGACAAGAAGATCACTAGCTAGTTGGAAGAATAGTTACACTAACCAACACTAGAGTAAATTACTAGTGTAAGTGAAACTCGAATATGGAAGCACCCTTTGGGTATACTCTGCAAAGTGTGGCCCGATTTCTTCCCTAGGTACCGCGGTATACCCCTGCAGTCACCTGTGTAAGTCACTAAGATAAAGACAACTAGGATGCCAGTGTGTGAACAATCACCAGGCGAGTACAGGTGATAGTCGGGTGGACCACAATGAGAAGGGTATCAAGCCCGAAACCTATCAAGGGTATCAAAATAAAGTTTTCCGAAAGACGACTGAGGACCTCGAACATATTTGAGACCCATGAAGCTCTGTGGAAAATGCAATCAACAGAATCCCAAGATAAGCCCTCTATATGCGTTCCCCACTACGTTTGGTTTGTCTTTGGAGTGGTTATCTCCACTAAATTTCCGCACACAACCTCATGTTTATCCCCTGTGTTATAGGGGGGTCCCAGATAACTTCCACGGTTACTGGAATTTTAAGCACTCCCTAGCACAGAATCGTATGTTTGTTTTTGTAGCCTTGAAGAGTTTCCTCTCCAAACCTAAATCAAGGCTCTAGCCTAGACTAAATTGATGGACCTTACAAACACAAAGTCTAATAAATTTTAATTAAGTGTTAATTTTAGTGGTTGTATTAAGTCAAAGGGAATAGAAGTGAAACCATTTATTCTCTTTAAGAGATCAAAGAGAAGAGCATAAAATGAAACTGAAAACAAACTATTTCTTCTTCACAAATGAATATTTGCCAATTTAAACTCTTTAACAAAACTTGTTCGTAACTACTTTTCTCAGATCTTTGAAAATAAAAACCTAAAACAAGATTTCACTCGACTACGAGCTACTTAATTTCCTAAGTATTCAAATAAATAACTTAAGAAAAACTTTGTTTTTCCTTGATAAATAAAACAACTAACCTAAACTACTTTTACCAAACAAAGAAATGATTTTTTTTTTTTATTGTTTTATGATTCAAAACAAGAAATTTGAAAACGAATTCTTTTCTTTTCTTCTAAAGAAAAAAAGGGAAAAATGAAGACAAGAAAAGACAAAGAAATGACTTATGTCCCACCGCAGACCGCAGGGAGTCACTGACAATGCCAAACAGGCAGATCAGAATAGCTCACAAACTCGTCTAAAAACCCTAATAAAGAAAGCACAAGAAAACTTTGGTAACAAAAAAATGTACTGAGGTCAGACCTAGGCTACAGACTGCTATAACAGAGACTGGGACTAGATCAAGAAAACCCCTGAGAATTATGACTTCTGACAGGGAAGAGGATGCTTGCCTCTTCTTTAAAAACGATTTTCTCAACACAAGCATGCTATTGACACTTCAGCAGCCTGTGTATGTACATGGGCTATCCAAAGGCAGGACGTGTATGTATGCATGTAGACCCACTATAGGCCACGTACACCACTGTAACCTTCTAAAAAAGATAACAACAATGAAGCTGAGAAGGCAGGGAGTATTGGTATGGAAGACCAGAATCCCTTAAATACTCAAACACTTACATAAACTTACAAAAGTCAATTAAACCAGTTAAAGCGCCCAAAAAGAATATCCCCTAAAAACCCTAGAGGTTTCCCTAGTACGGTCTCCAGTTCTGCTATACTGAGGTTAGACCTCCTACGGACTACACTAGGGTTCTAAAGTGCAGGCAGAGCTATCCGTGTAAAGTCTCCTACTTCTAACAATTATCTAGACATTACCCCACAATCATACATAAAAAACAAAGTATAGGGATCCGATAAGCTTACCTTAAACTTCGCATCCAGTGTTAATCCCTTTGAACTCAGTTGTTTCTCGACTATAGATATCCTCCCAAGGCCAACCTTCATTCACCATAAGACAAACAAGAAACTACAAGCATGCATTCTATATATGGATTAGTGGGTTAGATATCATAACAAAAATACAAATAAATCATGAAGATTGAAGACATCATTTGGCGGGACAAAAAAAGTATTTCTTTATATTAATCTCACAAAGTTGCTTACAATATGAGACCAGAAACTGCTCCTTGAACTTGATCCTGGGATCCTTTTCACCATGCACCAACTGCTTCCATGTATTCTTCTCCTCTTCAATTCTCTCTAGGGAAATGACAAGGGTTTTCAATGGAGGAAAGAGCGCTGGAAAAAGGAATTCTAGCTCAAAATCACAATGTCGTTGCAAAATATTGAGGCAAAGGGGGAATACTGAAATGGGCAGAGTTTCTTTTCTCTCATGCCTCTTCTAGGAATGGGACCCCAAATCCTTATTTTATAGGCCAAAAATATAGTTATTCGGTTGGGTGACCGGCTACGGGCGGTCAAATGGTTAGGTAACTACCTGAAAACCTGTATCCCTTTGCAACCTTTTATTTTTCACACATTTTGTGAGTATACACGGGCTGTAAAGGTGAAACTAGCGTACACACATGAGCTGTATAGGTGAAGAAAGCGTGTGTATGCAGGAAATAGTGGTGCATGATGCGTACATCTTCAAAAATATGTTTTTTTAGAAGCGTTGTTCAATGATGGCTTGGAAAAAATAGCAAGTACGATGGCCTGATGCCAGGTATGTTTGTTTGGTGCAAATTAGGGTTATAACAATAGCTCCTAACATAGATAACAAGTCATTCCTGTATGAAGGACATGTATGGAGTATCTCCAGAGATGACATTGCACAAGGGGTTTGACCTAGGTCCTCAACAATAGATTAGTTTTGGGTGGCTCTAGCATTAGGATTGTGGGAAGAGAACTTAAGTACTCCTTTCTAAATACGAGGTGGGGGATCTAGTGTTTTGATATGTAAAGGATTCTTCGAGGGAGGGGGAGACTCTAAACTAGGTACAACCTACAAAGAACTATAATCGCGAGACCAAGTGGCTACATTAACCTCAGATTTAACCATATTGATGCATAAATGGTCACCGTCTTGGGTGGGTGGGTTTTTTCTCCCACTCGCCGCATTTGCATAATTTGAGGAGCTCGAGGCCATGTGTTGATTATGTGGAAAAGGATTAGCCAGCACAATAGGTGGTAGAGATAAAATCCTCACATCTTTCACAATTTTGGGGCATAAATGGGTAAGGTGATCGTATGTACAAAGCTTGTAGGGAAAATTCACCTTCCACATTTGTTTCTTTCCCTCACCAACATTATTATTCAACTTATCATTATTACCATTGTACTTGGGTTTATTACTATTCTTCCCACGCTTACGGTTGATACCACGTCCTTTCCTTTTATTCCCTTCTCGTTGTTGGATACCATTTGGGTTGGATGATGATTACACATAATGTACATCCACCGAATGAGTGGGAGTGGAGGTCACAGACAAAGCTGGCCCTCCTACAGACTTGCTTAGAGACAATTCTTTCAAATGGCTTGTCACCGAGTCTGCAGATTTCACATTGGCAGAGCCTACAATTCCATCAACACAAGGACCGAGCTTTTGTGTATGGTGATAGTTTGACCTCGGTGCATCTGGAATAATCTTGTATAGCATCCCAGACTAAGCCTATATGATATCTAACTACTGGGCTTTAAATATCGCTTCTTCCTCAGATGTAACCCCGTATGTAGAAACATCCTTGGAAATATAAGGCTGTAGAGACTTATGGAACCAGTCTAGTAGGAATTTTGGGGGTATGTATCCCTTGATCAAATTCTTTGATCTATGCCACTCCTAGATGTGATCCATTATATGAGTGGCTTTGTCCTAATGGAAGGCCGACAAAAGTTATATTACTGCATCGCAACGTATTGGAAATTGGAAGTGGTTGAGGAAGACTAAAACCATCCGATTAAAAGTTTTGTATGTCCCCCTTGGTAGATTGATATACTATTTCATGGATACCACTGTGAGGGTGTGTTGAAACAATCCTAACTGAATAGAATCGTCGTTAAGGGAGTTTGAAGAGCACCAAAGGTGAAAAGTAGTGATGTGATCACCAAGATCCTCACCAGTTTTTTCCCTCGAATTTTGGAATATCCGAAGGAAGATTGTTGAGGATGGGGGGTGTTGGCCCTTGGTTATGGAAGCAAGCCAAGATGAAGGAATAAAAGGAAAAAATCAAACTTCGCGGAAGACACAATGACTGATACTGGGTCGAAGTGAGCAAAAGAGTAGAAAAGACGGAGTGAAGTAAAAGGAAGCGAGTTTTGGGATGAGTAGGTCAAGGAGAACAGATCAACAAGGAAGAAGGATCATGGACAATTCAACAAGTGGAAAAATCCACCATTAGATTCTTTGGAGCACCGTGCGAGAAGGAAGAAAAGACAGGTTGGCGAAGCCCTGAAAATTCAAGTCAAGTTGACCTAGGGTTTTTGATCTAGGTTTAGATCGAGTTATTGTCATTGAGAGAGATGTATTGTATTGTGAGAACAATTTGTATTGTAAGATCTTCAGCTGGGTGCGGAGATCAAGTCTTGTAGCTGGGTACACAGGAAGGGGAGAGGAAGAGAGAAGAAGAACGAAGATCTACTAGCTAAGAGCATAGATAAGAACTATATGTTATATACTAATACATTATAAAGCACATTTATATGGATGTAGCCCTAGAGAGAGGGTGAAACATGTACATCTTGTTTCGTGTGTGTCATTTATGATTTGTTTTGTACCATTGATATATTGTTATTTCATTGTTGTGTTAGATCATATATATAGTTGTGCGAGGTAGATCTAAGTTGATAAGTGATTTATGCATACGGTATTGTTCTATATTAGATCCACTTGATATTCCCCTTGGTTGTAGACATCTTTATCCTGCAACCCCCCCATAGTTGCCTCGGGCGAGACTGCATTTGCTTCGCAAGTGTAGCCGAAAGAGCTAGTAGTTAGGGCTTGTTGGTGCACTATTGGAGATGAACCCTAGGTCTGCCCCTATGCCAACAAATGATTCTGTTGTTGGGACAATAATCTTCTTGAGGGAATGTCAAGGTGGTTTCTATCAAAGATAGAGATTCAAAAGTGGATCAAGGATCAAGAAAAGGACTTCGCTGAAGGTCAGAACAAAAAATCTAATCTTAGTATAGAGGATTGGTTAGGAAGATATATTTTTACTAATATACATGATATATTCTTTGGAGGAATCCATCGGGAGCTATATGAGTGGTTAGCGAGGCTGGCAGATACCCATTTTGAGCTCATATCTAGACCTCCTATAGTTTGGATGTTGACGTTGATCAAGAAGGTCAAGAGGGTTGATAATGCCATGTCAAGAGAAGTATATCATTCGTTTGATAGCACCATTGGAGTGTACATCACTGAGTTTGTTGTTGACAGAGTAGAGTCATACAACCAAGCCGAGAGATATTTCTTCACGGGACCCAGACGAATTTTTTTACATTTTCTGAAGTTAAGGATCAAGATGATATTGCATGAGAATAACATCTTGAAGATACAGTAGATTGATCGGACTTGAAAAGGATAATGTTGAAGAATTCAGATAGCGACAACGACGCAGAGGCTGGACATACCCGCAGTGGGAGAGTATTTAGAGAAGCTCATATTGAGAACCTATTCAATAAGAACTACGGGGATGAGGGTTTCTATAGTGGATAAGAGGCAGATCTGAAGGATGAAGAACATTCAAAACATGCTAAGGCAGAGGAAGGGAAAGATGAATAACTTCGTCGGGACGAGCCAGAAACTTCAGGAACTGCACAGACTGTTGAAGTAAGTATTATTAATCATCCTGTTGTTTTAGCAACACTAAAAAATATGAATAGTTAGAGTCACCAGAGTCCTCAGAGTACTTTCACTAGTAGTCCACTACATACTTAGTCGAGAACCCTAGGAAGATCTATGGAAGATGAGATGAGGCTCCCTATATTTAGGGGAGATGGATCTGAAGATCCTAATCAACATTGGTTCCTATGTGAGGCTATATGGAATATTGATAATGTCACTAATGAAGTTGTTAGAAGAACTCATTTTAGTACAACTCTAAGGGATCACACACTGAGCTGGTACATGAAGCTTGTCCAAGGACTTGAACAACCTAAGCCACTGAATGAGATCAAGAATGCATTGATTGCAAAGTTCAAGAAACCCAAGTCAGAGTCACAATGTATTATAGAACTAAAAGAGATCAAGCAGAAGGTAGATGAACCCGTTTGGGAATTTGATCAGAGATTCAAGACCTTAACTAGCTGATTGACTTTCCAGATCCTAGATGAGCAGAACAAGGAATGGTTCATCGCTTCCCTCTTACCACATATAAGATTCCCTCTGATGCAAAAGAAAATTTCTTCATAGGCCGAGGTGCTGGAGATTTCCATGAAGTTAGAATCAACGCCTATGGGATAATCCAACTCAGGTATGAGTCAAATCACGAGTCAACTAACTAGTTTGTCTCTACAGGTTGAAGATATGAAAAATGAAAAGGAAAAAAACAAAAGAGAAGACATCTGGTGTGTTAGATGAAAATCAGAAGGCCATGACAAGGAGCACTATCCCCTATTTCATGAATACTTGGTGTTTGGATCTCTGAGCCCTTTGAATAAAGTCACCTTACCTTGGAGCGAAGTATGCCGAAATAGACATCGCCTTGATGAGTGCTATTACATGAAAAAATATGTTCAAACAACCGTAAATTTGTATTGCACATTTTGTAAGTCCATGGAACATGATGATAGGGATTGTAGGGCTTATGACCTCATGCATGAAAGGTAAATATGCATATACAAAATTCAAGGCGAAGTACAACAAGAAGGAAATACTACACAGTATAACTCTCCTAGGAGAGGAAACTTCAACCCTTGTGGTGGATTCAGGGGACGAGGAGGAGGAGGAGGTATGGGTCGAGGCTGAGGATAGATCATATGTTACAACTGTGCACAACCAGGACACTTAGCAAGGGATTGTCAGAACCCTTGCACTACTTGCAGCTACTGTAGCTCATTTGAACATGTTATAGAACATTGTCATGTGTTGCTATCTAGGATCTAGGAAAGACGAGGACCTCAATAGAACCCGCAAGTGCAACTGATATATGTTGAACCTCATGGAGAAGACCCTAGAGTTGTTGTTATCACTAGAGGAGGAATTGTTACAGGGGAAGACAGACTGATCCAAGGAAAGACTATAAAAGACTCAGGAATCAGGAAATCTACAAAGAAGACCCAAACTTTTGATGTAAAGAAAGAAAGAAAAATATTTGAGGAGGCAAGAAAAGAGTTCAAAGAACACCAAGGTTCTTCATCAAAGACACGACCATAAGTAAGAGAACATGGGATGCCTCAGGAATTCGATCATTTTTCTTCGCCATGAGAAGGAAAAGAGGTAAGAAAGCTCATGGAATTTCTATATACTTGTATTCAGTTGATTCAGGATGAGAGCACTATACAAGAACTACACAATTTAATCAGACAGTATGAGCTAGGAAAGGTAGACCCCTTACTGAATAGGGCAGTACACCAAATCACAAAAAGGAGAAGGACAAATAAGGAATTACGCTTGAATGCTCAAATAGGAGAATATGATATATACTATGTGGTCCTTGACTTAGGGCCGGAGGTCAATATCATGACGAAGAAAACTTGGGTATTGTTGGAAAAACCAAAGTTTATCTATTCCCCTATCAGGCTCATGATGGATAATTAACAAATTGTAAGCCCTTTTGGAATACTGTAACATGTCCTTGTGGACATCGATGAAGCAAGAACGTTTTCATATTTTGAGTTAATTGAGATAGTTGATGATAGCTATCCTTACCCTGTGTTGTTAGGAATTGATTGGGATTTCAATAATTCCATTGTGGTTGATTTAAAGAAAAGACGTCTGACTTTTGAAAGAAATGGCCTTAGGGTCATTGCACCTTTAGATCCATATGAAGTTCAATGATACACTGAGCCTATAAAATAAAAAGACCACGCATATGAGCTGGAAAACATATACAAACTAACAACCAAACAACATGATTACATTAATCCTATGGCCTATGGAAACCTAAGATGGCGAAGTGACCATGCATGCTCATTAGACTCAGAGGATGCATTGGAGAACTGGCATAATAAAATGTATGAAGTATCTACAAGAAGGTGTGCTAGATTAACTAGATAAGTTCGTTGGATCGACACAACATTAAGTAACTTACCCACCTTTGATGGTATGAATCCTTTAGAAACCTTCTTGTTGGACTTTGAAGAAAGTGTACCAATGCAACAAAGGTTGTTGGAAATGGATGAGGCTCTGAAAGAAACCCCAACAAGATGGTTTGGGATGAACAAAAGCAACATTATAGATTGGGTACAATGTCGTACCTTGATGACAGCGTGATTCTCAGCAAAAGTAGAAGGCTGTGAAGGTCGATACAGAGGTCAAATCTTCCCAAAGGACCATGTGCAAAGTTGCGAGGAAGCCTGGAGAAACATTCCTAAAGAGAAGTGGGTGCACAAATTCATTAACACACTGGACATGACACCTATCAACTGGTACCTTCAAGAAGAGTTGTGCCTCATTACTGCAGATTGGGAAGGTATGACTAAGAATTTTGTAACCACCTTCTTATTTGAAATTCAATATCCTTCAGTAGATCAAGCATTATAGGTTCTGAGATAGAAAGTATTTGAGGAGGCATATAGCCTTACTTTTTCACAAGAAGAGGACGAATGGACTGTGCCTCTCCAGAAACTAAAAGGCTATTACAACATCAATGCAGATGAAGATGATGATCCAAAGAAGGTGAACATCGCGGAAATAAAAGGCCAAAGAGATGTGGAAGGACCTGGAGTTGAGATACCATTCATTGGACAACCCATCAATATTAAAAAAGTCAATATTGGAACAGAGGAGACACCGAAGCTTGACAATTTTGGAGATTATTGGGATGTTGCTACCATTGAAAAGATCACATAATTACTGCATGAATATCAGGACTTGTTTTCGACCAAGTTCATTGATATGAAGGGCGTCAAAAGTCCTATGGGAGAGATGAGAATCCCTTTGAAACTATATGCAAGACCAGTCAAACAGAGACCCTACGTATTGAACCCTAAATATAAGGAGAAAGTGAAGATTGAGCTCGACAAAATATTGGAAGCAGGGATTATAGCACCTATCGAAGAATCATAGTGGATTAGCCCTATGGTGGTGTAAGACAAGAAGACAGGAGAGATCAAAATTTGGGTAGATCTCAGGAAGCTGAACGATGCTTGTTTGCATGACCCCTTCCCTACACCATTCACTGACGAAGTGTTAGATAACGTGGAAGGCCAAGAAGTATATTATTTTACAGATGAATTTTTAGGATACCATCAGATACGGATTGCCAAGGAAGATAACCACAAGACCACATTTGCAATAGAATGGGGATCTTACTAGTATACAATGATGCCATTTGGATTGAAGAACACTCCAACCATCTTTTCCAGGGTGGTGGTTGAAGCATTCAAGGAGATTTTTCATAAATTTCTAGAAGCATATTTCAATGATTGGACTGTTTTTAGCTTATTAAAAAATCATATTGAATTTCTTAGGCTAATGTTGTATAAATGCAAACAATGTCAAATTGCTTTGAATCTGAAGAAGTGCATCTTATTCTCACCATTTGGAATACTATTAGGTCATATTGTATGCAAGCAGGGATTGCTAGTAGATCCATCTAAAATCGCCATTATCGTTGATCTTCCACCTCCTACTTCATCAAACAATTGCACACTGTGTTGGGACATACTGGGTATTATAGGAAGTTCATCAAAGGATATGCCCAGATTACAACACCCATGGAGAATCTTCTAAAGAAAGATTGTCAATTTAGTTGGATAGAAGAATTCCAGCAGACCTTCGACACACTGAAACAAAAGATGGTTACTGCGCCTATTCTGGTTTTCCTAGATTAGAACAAGGAGTTTCATGTGCATCTCAATGCATCTTCTATTGAATTAGGAGTTGTGTTAGCACAACCAGGAACATGAGACATCAACCACCCATTATCTTTTGCTAGAAGGAAGCTATCAATAACAGAGGTCAACTACACCACTACCGAGAGAGAAGGGTTAGCCATGGTGTACACGCTGTAGACAATTCGCCACTACCTGTTGGAAGGACACTTTAAAATGTTTACTGATCATTTTCCCCTAAAATACTTAGTCAACTAGCCAATGTTGGGGGGGAGAATATGAAGATGGCTTATGCTATTTTAGGAATATGATTTCAAAATTGTGGTTAATCTAGGAAGAATGAACAAAGGTCCTAACCACTTGTCAAGGTTGGAACATGGCGAAGATCCCACCAGTTTGGAGGATGGATTGTCGGATGCACAGTTACTGGCCATTCGAAATATTGATGACAAATTCGTAAAGATAGTCCAGTTCTTGTCAACAGGAATGGCACAGAGAGAGTATACAATTCAACAGAAGAAACAACTAGTAGTACACACTACAGAATTTTCAATTATAGTTGGACAACTATACAAAATGGGGCCCACTGAGATACTGAGAAGATGTGTTATGGATTCAGAGTGACCACTAATCCTCACAGAAGCTCATGAAGGTATTGCAGGAGGACACTACGTAGGGAAAGAAACTACGCAAAAGGTTCTTATAGCTGGCCTTTGGTGGCCTAACTTACACAGAGATGCTAAAGACTACTACAAGGCCTGCAATGTATGCCAAAGAGTTGGGAAACCATCCAGAAGAGATGAAATTCCACTAGCACCACAACTGACCGTACAAGAATTTGAGAAATGGTCCATTGACTTCATGGGACCTATAAAACCACCAGGAAAGCACACAGAAGCAAGGTACATCATTACTGCGACAAAGTACTTAACTAGATGGGCCGAAGAAAGAATCATTAAGGGTTGTAGTGAAGCCACAACTGCGCACTTTATATTTTATGACATCATAACCAGGTTTGGATGCCCAAAGACCCTTATGAGTGATCAAGGCACATATTTCATAAACAAAACAATTGAAGCCCTCACTGAGGAATTTGCAGTCCACCATCAGAAAAGAACACTATATCATCCACAAGGAAATGGAACAGTGGAAGCATTCAACAATATCTTGGAAACAATGCTGACGAATATTTGCAGTGTGAATAGGGATGACTAGGATTTAAGAGTACCAGCAGTACTATGGGCCTATGGAACCACTTTCAAGAAGCTAACAATGCAGATTTCTTTTAACTTGGTGTACAGTCTCGAAGTTGTCGTCCCAATGGAATATTTGGTACCAGTCCTAAGAATTGTTGCCTTTACATATATGGATGACACTGGAATTGTTCAAGAGAGGCTTGTGTAGTTGATCGAACTCAAAGAAGACATATTTATTGCAGGATTCCATCAACGGGTGAAAAAGGAAAGAGAAAAGGTCTATCATGATAGACACATCAAGAAGAAGGCATTTAAGCAAGGCGATCTAGTACTGGTATATGACAGTAAGTTCATCAAGCATCCTGGGAAGTTTAGAACACATTGGATTAGGCTATACGAGGTTGTCTATGTTACAGAAGGAGGAGCTTCACAATTAAAGAATTTGAATGGAGAATGGAAGGAAGGTTTGGTAAATGGGAGTCAACTGAAGTTGTACTACGACAACTAGCTACCTCACAGCTCTTAGTAAAAACAAGAAAAAAAGGGTCTAGGTACCAGGTGGAGTTGAAACTAGGTACCACAAACAAAAAGGATAGTTTTCACGGGGAGGGTGAGAAGGTAGACAATAGAAACTAAAGGTTGCACTGTGCAATCTAAAGTTGAAGAAAAATAGAAGGATCAAATTTGAAATTCCTCAGGACAAGTCACAAGTGAGTGTTGGGGGCCTGTTGGCCCTTGGTTATGGAAGCAAGTGAAGATCAAGGAAGAAAAGGAAAAATTTGAACTTCGCGGAAGACACAACGACTGTTACTGGGTCGAAGTGAGCAAAAGAGTAGAAAAGACAGAGCGAAGTAAAAGGAAGCGAGTTGTGGGATGAGGAGATCAATGAGGAAAGATCAGGAAGGAAGAAGGATCATGGACAAATCAACAAGTGAAAAAAGCCACCATTGGATGCTTTGGAGCACCACACGAGAAGGAAGGAAAGGCAGGCTGGTGAAGCCCTGAAAACGCGGGTCAAGTTGACCTAGGGTATTAGACACCTAGGGTTTTGGTGTCTAGGGTTTTGACACTTAGGTTTCTCCCTAAGGATGTCAGTGAGCTATTGTAATGTATAAATAAAGTTCAAGAGGAACTGGGATGGGTTAGACCAAGTTATATCAAGTTATTTTCATTGAGAGAGAAGTATTTTATTGTGAGAACAATTTGTATTGTAAGATCTCCAGCTGGGTATGGAGATCAAGTCTTGCAGCTGGGTGCACAGGAAGGGGAGAGGAAGAGAGAAGAAGAATGAATATATGCTAGCTAAGAGTGAAGATAAGAACTGTATGCTATATCTTAATACATTATAAAGCACATTTCTATGGATGTATCCCTAGAGAGAGGGTGAATCATGTATATCTTGTGTCATGTGTGTGATTGATGCTCTGTTATGTACCATTGATATATTGTTATTGCATTGTTGTGTTAGATCATATCTATAGTTATGAGAGGTAGATCTAAGTTGATAAGTGATTTATGCATAATGTATTGTTATGTATTAGATCCTCTTGATATTCCTCTTAGTTGTAGACATCTCTGTCCTGCAACCCCCCCATAGCTGCTTCGGGTGAGGCTGCATCTTCTTCATAGGTGTAGCCAAAAGGGCCAGTAGTTAGGGCTTGTTGGTGCGATCTTGGAGATGAACCCCGGGTTTTCCCCTCTTCCAACAGGGGGCCATGTTAGATCATGATGCCTAGTTTCATTCATTAATTTAGACAAGTGTGGCAAATTTAGCATGGCCCAAAAAGGGAGATGGGGTTGTGACATCTAGCCCTAAGCTCCCTGGAAATATTGTTGTTGGGGAATCCCAACCCATCTAGGGTCTGGTAAACACCATGGCCCTGTTCAGGATTGTAAGACCCTCCTCCGAACTAATTCATGAAGGGTTGGTTGGGCACCATTCCAGTAGGAGAACCAGTCGGTCAGATCACCCCGAGGAGGTAAGGGCCGTCATGGGATGAACAACCAGTCGTTCATATCCCCCCGGAGAGGTAATCCTGCATAAATTTTGTGTGTTTTCTGACCCTTATTTGACCCAAGGCACATGTAGAATAACCCCTGCAAGTAACCTATGTGGTACCTATGTCAAGCAACTAAGAAACCACGGTATAACCAATGCCTAGGTGAACAATCATAAGTCAAGTCCACCATATGGGAATGGTAACAAAGACCGAAACCTCAAAAGAACTACCTCTCATAGAGGTAAAGGTACTATCAAGATCCCCATATATGAATATATCCCCCAAAAATATATCTGACGCTAAGAAGGTATTGGGGGGATATCCCCTCAACCAACTTCATGCGACCTCATGCTTAACTCTAGTGTAAGAGAAGCCTCCTGACATCACCAATTATACAATGGATTTTACCACTCCCTTAGTCAAACACATATGTTTATTTAATATCCTTAGAGAAGTTTACTCACAAAATTCTATTCCAAGGCTCTAAATCCTAAACTAGTTTGTGCACCCTAGAAAAAAAATTGTTTCTAATCAATTTTAAATTATCAGCGTTGCTTTTAGTGGCCTTGCTTACTCAAAAAAGGTGTGGTCGTGAAACTAATGATTTTATGACTCAACAAGTAAAATAAATGAATATGAATAAAATGCAAAGTCCTAACTTCAAATCCTAATAAATGATAATATTTTCAAAATGCACTTTTCAATTTAGTTCTGTGATTCGAAATAAGATGCAATCTTTCTATACATGTACTAAGATCAATGATAAGGATCCAAAAAATCAAATTCCAACAATGCAAAATGCTTAATATTTTTGTATTTTCAATATAAAAAAATGAAAATGCAAGGACTAAACAACAACTTGATATAAATATTCTATTGTATGTAAACAAAGACAAAAGAAATAGGATATCAAGAAGAAAACACCCAGTGCAAGATGCAAGGACAATCAATGAAAAGAATGATGAGAAAGGAACCACTGGAAAATTAAACCAAAGAAAGGTTTCCTATCATTCTACAAGAACTTAACAGTCATAACCGAGACCCAAGAAGACTCATCAACCATCACAACTTAACCAACAAACATCAAACTTAGCAACCAAATAGAAAAGAATGATCTACATGACAGTTCAGGAGAAAACCACGTATATACGCATCTTGCAGAAGGACAACACGCATATGCACATGACTGTCAGGAAAAAACACGCGTATATGTGTTAAAACAGTGCTAGGATAAGGATAAGTCAAAGAAACTCAGACTCAAAATGAACAAAGTCTATCAAGTAATCAGACTATAATATCCCCAAGGATGAGCCATAGTTGTATTTATGAATTGTAACATGTTTTGTAGGCTAGTGAGCCAAGAAATTATAATATGATAGGATTATGTGTTTATTAGGGTGGAGAGCCTAAGTGTTAAAGGCCAAGAACATGTTTTGTACATGTAAATATTCATATTATTAATATAAAAACATCGTTGTGTGTAGACCGACCATGAAGAAACAGTATGGGGGACTAAGCTCTACTAACCTGGGTAATGGAGAGGGGGATGAGAGTCTGGAAATAAGGACTAATCTTAAGAGATTAAGTCCTAGAATAATTTATTATTATTCTAAATGTTGATAGAAGGATATGATTATATCCTAAGTTCCTTTGGGAAGGGGGAATGAATTCCAAATGGAAAGGAATGTGCTTCATGAGCGACATGTGTCAGATCACACACATGTCATTTTAATTGGGAATTATTGTTGTTTGGGGGTGGGGGGACTCATGGAGGTTCAAGGACACATAGTTGGATCTCACGCTCTCACTATTCTCACCATTCTCTGACCAATCGACCACCTTTATCCTAAAAATTTCACTCACGCACTGAGAAAGCACACAACTAGCCATTTCCTCCATTGTTGAACCCATGGCCATCGTGAACCTCTGTAACTTGCACACACTGGTATTTTGTTTATCCTTACTCTACCTTACTCGAGTTCTATTGTTGCCTTCACCCCTACCCGTTTGTCTTAAGAGCCGGATAGAAGAAACAGGTTGTGAGGCTTGTGGTTTGCAAAGGTGGGTTGGCAGGCCCGTAGATTGAAGTGGCAGGTTGTCAGGCCTATGACCAACTCTCTCTAGGTCAGAGAGTGTGCTGAGGAAGTGAATTCTCCAAGAGGGAGTCCAGTAATAGATACAAAGCTCTGAGAGTTCCAATCTGGCCTGTTGCTAAAGCCCTGAAAGAGAGGTGGAGCAGTCGATGAACTGTGTGACAATGAAGGTGTATACTCCTGGGGTAGGATAGGCATGTGGGGAATGCGATTCTGTTAGAAGTGGGCGTAAGTGGCTCCTGAGAGAATCCTTCCTGTTGAACTTTGTGACATTCCTATTAGCCTTGCCAATCCTAGGAATCCCTTTCCCGGTGGAGTTTAGTCCTATCTCGAGGGTGACCCAATACTGAGAGTGATGAGAAGTGTGGCCTACGGCTGGGAGGTTTGTGGAAGGTCTGCACACAGTCGGTGGTCTTCACAATTGAAAGATAAGAATACATTTTGTGTTTAATAATGTTTTTTGTGCATGTCTGTGATTCTTACAATGTTATCATGTGTTCTTGTTGCATGTATGATTTACGGTCAATTTCGCATGAGTTAGTATAGTAGTAGTATACTTTATTGCCTTTTATTTCAATAGAAATGCATCTAATATATATGTACTCTGAGATGAATAGTTAACCTACTATCAGGGCCTAGCAGTCTGTTGGTGGTGTTACACGACCTGACCTGGGTGGTCAGGGCTGGCACAAAATGGTATTACAACGAAATTTTGTAGTGACTTTTCTCAGCCTTTTGGTGGCTGGGGACATTACAAATTGGTATCAGAGCCATGGTTTCAACACTGAGCCTAGATGGGCCATGTTAGTGGAAGATGAAGAAAAAGTTTCATAAAACAATTGTTGTCGAAATGGACAAAATTGAAGTTTAGAGCCCATTTTTCAACATTGATCCTAAATTAGGTCATATAAGTGGTTATGGAATCAAAATCTCAGAGAAAATTGTTGTTGAGAAGGAAAAAAATTGAATTTCGGAGCGTTCCAAAGTGCTAAGAGAGCACTTAGGCCGTGTTTGGAAGCTCAAGAGGTATAACGATTTGAGAAAGATAATAGAGAAAATAAACTGCAGTAACCGAGGGGTTTGGAACTGCAAGGTTTGAAGTTGAGCCATCATATCAAGAGAAGATGAAGTCACGACCGTCAGATCTCATTGAAGGGAGATCGATGGTGGGAAACAATTGTGGATATCGGGAAGGAAATTAAAGCAAGAGTAAGTTGAGACTCGAAAATCCCTCAGGGTCATTGATCTTTCTCGATCAATAGATCAATGATGGATATTGATCCCACTACGGATGAGCATCATTGCATTGCAGATATCAGGAAGGAAATTAAAGCATGACAATGTTGAGTTCCCACAATCACTCCTGGCCATTGATCTTCACGGTTTATTAAAACATGACTATCGATCTTACAAAGTGAGATAAGTTCCCAAAGGTTAAGCCGAGGTCACAACTCTCGGTCATGTGTAGAGAAGACATAGCGAACTTCATGTATTTCCTTTCCATTCATCCAAACAAAGAACATGTGTCGGGAAGTTATCTTGTTCGTGAATACGACGTTCGGGAGAATCAAGGTGTGAATGGGGTGCAATCTCTTGAAGCCCGAAGACCGGGAGTAACGTGGCCTACTGACGTCAATAGGGATGACGTGGACACATGGGATGTGTGACACGTGTCAGTGAGTTAAGAATCTTGGTAAGATGGAAATGTCATAAGTACGTGACATATGCCAGCCACCTGATTAGACCATGTGTCAGCTTCGTGCCTTGTCGAGTGGTGCTCCTGGTGGTTGCACAAGGTAGTTAAACGTGACGAAGAAGTTAGCTTGATCGGGGCCACATTAAATTTGGTCATGATCTATGAAGATCAAGGGCCGGGAGGCATTGCAGAGATTCAAGTTGTGCGAAAAATAATTCTACAAGGCGGTCCTGCAATCCAAACCACGGTTTCCTAGAAGGGGTACGTGTTAGTGTGGGGACAATTGTGAAATGATCAGCGGTTTACTCCAAACACGCCGACCCATGTCCCCACAATTGGAAAAGTATAAAATTTGATGTGAATTTTCGGTATCTTTTAGTTCAAGAATAGAAACCATGGGGCCCAGTGGATGCATGGTGCCAGATCATGAATTCCAGAGACTGGACACTCTGAAAAAAAATGCCTCGTGGTGGAATGGAAGGAAGAAACCCCTGAAGTTCCATTACGTCGAAGTAAAGTGACGCGATGATGTCACCATGGTGACGTGGAAGTATGTGGAGACTCACGGTTCAAGAGTTATGGGTTGTGGAAAGGTGGAATCGACCGAAGTCCTGGAGCCCCGAAGCTCTGAAGTCCCGGAACCCCAAAGCCTGGAGTTCCATAGCGAGTATCATCCATTGGATGCTAGGATATGTGGAATATTGATTCACCCTACTTCGTCAATTCACCAATATGACACTCCGAGATAGTTGTTGTGATGTGATTTGAAATCCTCTGAATCCCAGAGCCCGAAGTTTCAGAGCTCCAGATAAGCACCCAAATAATAAGCGTTGGGTCACAGCCATGGTCACATGCGAACCAAGGGCTAAAGAAAAGGGGATGGCGCCTGAAATTTGTGGCAGAACAAAACAAGGCTTAGAGATTGAACCCGAGGGGTTCTTGATCGACCAAGACCTGCAGAAAATGGAATCTGATATTGTTTTGTTCAATCATATTGGTTTATTCTGGAAAATCATTAAAGTCTTATAGCCTAAAAAAACTCGGTTGACTGCACATTTTTCATAGTTAACGATTGTCATAACCAAACCGAATTGCCACACAGTGCAGTGAAATGGGGAAGGAACATGGTGCTTATAGTTCAGAAAATGAAGTTAGAGGAATGGATGTCCATATAGGAGTTGAAGGATCGAACTCCAATGGGAATGGAGAAGAGATATACAAGGAAGGAAAGATGATGAAAATCATTGAAAGGTTGCATAAAGATGTCCAGAATCACCAAGTAGATAACAAAAATATCATGAAAGCTAGGGAACAATAGGGAAAATTCAACATAAAGTTGATACAGATCCTGGAAAGAATAGAAACAAAATTGGATAACGAGAGTGATTCTAGTAAATTAGGAAGTCACAAGTCCCCTGATGAGAAGAGAAAATCAAGGAGTGTTGTAAGATACCATCATCACTCCCAAGAGAACTCCAAGAGGAGGGCACACAGTAGTTCAAGCCCATCTCCTACCATAAAACATAAGATATCTGGAGTGGATGAACTGAAGGGTGAAATGAACAAGATTAAACTTCCTACATTTGATGGAGAGCACCAGAAGGAGGAAGATGATGAGACATGGCTTCTTGGCATGAGGAAATATTTCCAACTGTAAAATTACTCCTCTCATGCAGAAGGAAGAATTGCAATGTATCAACTGAAAGGAAAGGCATCCATGTGGTGGGACCAACTTGTGCAAGTACAACATATCAAAGAGAAGAATGTTACCTGGAGGGAATTCAAGAAACACTTTCAAAATAAATACTTAACTAAGAGATACTATGACAGAAAGATGAAAGAGTTCTTTGAACAAAAATTGGGCAGCATGACTACAGATGAATATGAAAAAAGATTCATAGAGTTGTTGAAGTATGTCCCTTTCATAAAATATGAGACTATCAAAATCCAAAGATATTTGAGTGGAATTCCAGCTTTCCTTAATGACAAGATCCAATATGATGATCCTAAAACTATGGAAGAAACCATAAGGAGAGAAAAATTCTTATATGATCAGCATAAAGGAAATCCTACGTTCCAAAGATCTTGGGAAGACAAGAAGAAGTTTAAGAGGGAACATATGAAGAAGGGAACAAGCCACCCTTTTTCAGGAACAATCCTCAAAGACAACAAGTGTTTAGAGAGCCCAATATGGATGAAGTAGGTGGACAGTGGCCGGGACAACCACCTATGCAATGTTGGGATTGTAAAGGGGATCACAAGCATAAAGATTACCCTCACATAAGTGACAAAATGAGATTTTTCCACAATGTTCAGCAAGAAGAAAGAGTGGAGGACATGGGCAGTAGAATATCAAGGATCTATGTAGCCCTAGAAAACAAGCAAGATGATTTTCAATCACACATGATTGAATTTAAAGGTATGATCAATAACCATGCCTTTACTATTTTAATTGATTTAGGGACTAGTCATAGTTATATATATCCCAAGGTAGTGGAAAGGTTGCAATTTCCAAAAAGAAAGAATCTGAGATCTTGGCTGGTGCAACTGACTACAAGAGCCAAGTGAAAGGTTGTTGAGTTGGTTAAATCATGTCCAGTGGGCATGAATGGATTGAGTACCAAGGCATATTTGAACATCTTTCCTTTGGGATCATATGACTGCCTGATTGGTCTGGATTGGTTGGACCAACACCATGTCATACTAGACTGTCGTAACAAGGCATTTAATTACCTGGATGAGGAAGGAAATCAGAGAACAATCCAAGGAATTCCTAGGGAAGTTACTGTCAGAGAAATCTCAGCAATACAACTAAATAAGTGTTACACGAAGTACTGCTAGATATTTGAAGCTCATATGGAAGAGACACCTAAAGGTAAGCTGTCAAATATTGAAGATCATGTAGTATTAAAGGAATTTGGGGATGTGTTTGAGGAGATTCCAGAACTACCCCCTAAAAGAGATATTGATTTCTCTATAAATCTGATGCCTGGAGTAGCTTTAGTGTTGAAGACTCGCTAGAAAATGAGTACAACAGAGTGGAAAGAATTGTAAATGTAGCTTGAATAACGTCTGAAGAAGGGGTATATATGCCCACGTGTGTCACCTTGGGGTGGCCCAGTCTTGATTTTGAAGAAGAAATATGGGACATTGATATTGTGCATCGACTTCAGACAATTGAATAAATTAACTACAAACAACAAGTATCCTCTAACAAGGATTGATGATCTCTTTGATCAATTGAAGGATGCAAAGATATTTTCAAAGATAGATTTGACGTCATGATATCATCAGGTAAGGATTAAAGAGGAAGATATTAGAAAGATCGCCTTTAGGACAAGGTATGGTCATTATGAGTTCACAGTGGTGCCATTTGGGTTGTCAAATGCACCAATTGTTTTTATGTTCTTAATGAATGGTGTTTTCCGGGAATAATTAGACAAGTTTGTCATTGTTTTTTTGTATGACATTCTTGTATATTTCAAGTTAGAAGAAGAGAATGAGCATCATTTGAGTATGGTGTTGCAAGAGCTAAGGGAGCATCAATTGTATGCCAAATTGAGAAAGTGATCATTTTATCAAAACAAAACTCACTATTTGGGGCATATCATATCAGATGATGGGATAACAGTGGACCCTGAAAAGATAGAAGGCATTAGAGAATGGTCAGTGCCAAAGAATGTGACGGAATTCATATCCTTCATGGGTCTAGCTAGCTATTACATAAATTTCATTACAGGGTTTTCAAGAATAGCTCACCCCATCACTTCCTTGCAACGGAAGGGGAAGACATTTCAATGGACAAAAGAATGTGAAAGAAGCTTCCAACAATTGAATAAATTGTTAACCAATGCTCCAATTCCGATGATTGAAGATCCAAATGAAGACTTCATTGTATGCACAGATGCATGTAAAGAAGGTTTAGGTGGAGTCCTCAGTCAAAATGGGTTTGTTGTATGTTATGATTCAAGGAAGTTGAAAGAGCATGAAAGGCTCTATGACACTCATGATTTGTTGTTGGAAGCCATAGTGCATGCCTTGAAGAAGTGGAGGAACTACCTCATGGAAAAGAGGTTTGAGCTGAGGACAGACCATAATGGTTTGAAGTATTTGTTTGATCAACCTACCTTGAATGCTAGGTAGAGTACATGGTTGGAATTCATATGTGAGTATGAATTAGATATCAATCACATCAAAGGAAAGGATAAGAAAGTGGCTGACACACTCAGCAGAAGAGTGCATGAATTGCATTCTACAACCATTAGCATGTATCAGACAGATTTTAAAGGAAAAATTTATGAGGCTACAAAAGTAGATTTGTAGTACATGGAATTGGTAACAAAGTTGTAGCAAGGTAAAATGCAGCAGAAGGTTGTGGATTATGAATTAGGAATTGGTGGAATCCTTCAGTATAGAAACATAGTCTATTTACCCAATTCTCTAGAATTGAGGAGTGTAATTTTAAAAGAAATGCATAATGTGCCTTATGCTAGACACCCAGGATATTAGAAAACAATTTCAGTAGTTAAGAGCCAATATTATTGGCCAGACATAAAGAAGGAAATTCATGAATACATAGCTAAATGCTTAGAATTTCAAAGGATCAAGGCTGAGCATAGACACCCAACTGGATTACTGCAGCCATTACCCATTCTTTAGTGGAAGTGGGAAGTGGTGAAATGGATTTCATCACAGGATTACCCAGAACAAAAAAGCAACATGATTCCATAATGGTGGTGGTGGATAAGCTTACTAAAGCTGCCCATTTTATTCCATTGAAAAATACTCACAAGGCAACTAATGTTGTTGATATTTATATGAGGGAAGTAACATGATTGCATGGCATACTCAAGACAATTGTGTCTGACAGAGACCCAAAATTTACCTCAAATGTTTGGATAGGGTTATTCAATGGGTTCTAAACGAACCTGAATGTCAGCACAACCTATCATCTTGAGACTGATGGGAAAACAAAAAGGGTAAACCAAGTGATAGAAGACATGCTAAGGATGTATGTGATGGAAAAACCATCTAAATGGGAGGATTATCTACACTTGGTAGAATTTGCTTACAAAAATGTGTATCAAGCATCACTGAAGATGAGCCCAGTTGACGCACTTTATGGAAGAAAGTGCAACACCCTAGTAAGTTGGTGTTGACCCAAAAATATGCTCTGGGCTCAACATGGTGTTTTACACAGTTACTTCTACATAAACTCCCCTTGGTGCTATGGTTCCAGTCAAAGACAGTGGCGGGAGTCATAGTTATTATGGCCTCTGCCCTTGAAAGAGTATCAGTTGGGTGCACTCAGGGACTTGTGGGCCTTCCCATGGCATTTCTTCCTCATGTCAAATATGTTCTATTCAAGGGGTACAACACTTTCAAGTGGCATGGATCGGAACAAGATTTTCAACAAGCTATCATGATCTTGGTTCCAAGTCAGTATGACCCATATGAGGCACGCAAAGTCAAAGTCACCTGAATGGGCAAAACTAATAGCTGTAGCTTCCTGATCTGATTCTGTTCAGATGATGGTATCGTAGGGAAAATAAAACCCAAACATGGTGTAGGGCAGTGTGAGACCTTTCCAACGGTATATCCCGTGCTTGGTTTCGACCCCCGGTTAGTGAGAACGAGCCTTCGCAAGTTTATGACCACTTTTGGACATCAAATTGGTTGCAGT
>ML796713.1:298062-324381 GCA_009831015.1 Picea engelmannii | reverse complement strand
CTTCTTTACCGCCTCAGGCGAAGGACCACCTGTGGTGCGGGTAGCCTCTGCCTCGTGCCGAGCTACCAAAGAGGCTGTAACCGGCTTCACAGCCGGATAGGTCGGATCCGTCCCCTACGGACGGATTTTGCTTATAACAGTTGGGACAACCCAATTGATAGGGTAGTGGTTGGGCCAGAAATGCTCAAGGAAATGGAAGAGAAAATACTAAAGATTAAGAAGAATTTGAAGGCTTCCCAAGACAGGTGGAAAAGTTATGCTGATAAGAACATAAACCATAGGGAGTTTAAAGTGGGTGATAATGTTTTCTTTAAAGTAAAAGCCAAAAGAAGTTCCCTGAAGATGGGAAACTGTTCCAAGTTGGTAGCCATATATTGTGGACCATTTGAAATCCTAGAAAGGATTGTACCAGTTTCTTATATGCTTGCATTTCCTGCATCCGTGACTGTTCATAATGTATTTCATGTTTCATTGCTCAAGAAGTATATACCTGATCCTAATCATGTGATTGATTGGAATGTGATTCATAAGGAGAAAGAAGGCGCCTTGAAAGAAGCTCCATAATCAATACATAGGGATTGTAAAGGTCCAGTGGGCCTATTATGGTCCTGAGGATGCGACATGGGAGCATGAGGATGCATGTGAGCAGAATACCTTCATATTTTTGAATATTTTGAAAATCTTGTTGATGTTTTGTAAATAAGTTTCGCTGAGGATAGTGCAAAAATAAGGGGAGGGGATTGTAATATCCCCAAGGATGAGCCCCAATTGTATTTATGAATTATAACATGTTTTATAGGCTAGTGATCCAAGCAATAATAAGTTGATAGGCTTATGTGTTTATTATTCCGGAGAGCCTAGGTGTTAAATTCTAGGAGCATGTTTTGAACATATAAATATTCGTATTATTAATATAAAAGCATCGTTGCCTATAGACCGACCAGGAAGAAAGAGTATGGGGGAATAAGATCCACTAGGATGGGTAAGGGAGAGGGGGTTGAGAGGCTGTAAATAGGGACTAATCTTAAGAGATTAAGTCCAAGAATAATTTATTATTATTCTAAATGTTGATAGAAGGATATGATTATATCCTAAGCTCCTTTGCGAAGGGGGAATGACTTCCAAATGGAAATGAACATGCTTCATGAGCGACATCTGTCAGCTTAGGCACATGTAGTTTTAATTCAGAATTTTTGTTGTTTGGGGGGGGACCAATGAAGGTTAAGGGAAACAAAGTTGGCTCTCACGCTCTTACCATTCTCACCTTTCTCTGACCATTCGACCACCTTTGTCCTGACAAGTTCACTGACGCACTAAGAAAGTATGCAACCAATAATTTCCACCATTGCTGAACCCATGCCCATCGTGAACCTATGTAACTTGAGTGCACTGGTATTTTGTTGATCCGTACTCTTCCTTACCCAAGTTTTGTTGTTTCCTTCACCCCTACTCATTTCTCTTAGGATCTAGATAGAAGAAACAGGTTGTCAGGCCCGTGGTTTGCAAAGGCGGGTTGTTAGGCCCGTATATTGAAGAGGCAAGTTGTCAGGCCTATGAGAAACTATCTCCAGGTGAGAGAGTGTGTTGAGGAAGTGAATTCTCATGGAGGGAATCTAGTAACAACTATAGAGTTATTGACACAGGGGCAGACCCAGGGTTCAATGCTCAAGAGTGCACCAACAAAGCCCTAACTACTGGCCCTTTCAGCAACACCTGCGAAGTAGATGAAGTCTCACCCGAGGTAGAGGCAAGGGTGGTTGCAGGACTCAGGTGTCTGCAACCTTAGCTGGGACATAGATCTATGATTATCTTGCTTACAACGCACTTAGCATCAGTTATTTCCTAACATACATTCATTAATACACTTCGCAGACAGCACAAAGCACCGCAATAATTATTCAGATCTAGCACTTAGCAATGATAAACAAGTTTTACTCAATATATTAAGCACTTAGCATATTATGTATCAAATCTAGCATGCATTCATATCTCATAAGCACAAAACATAAATAGATCTATCTAAACATATCAGAGCACTTAGAAAGTGAGAGACAAGCACATCAACACAATACATAGAGTTACTGTGGTTGACGCCCACCCTGGGGCTACATCCACAAAGTCTTCTTTATATTATCTTGGTCAAGAAGTTACAACATGAAGCTTCAATGACCCTCACTTCGCACAGGACAGAGGGTCTGCGCAATTTGCTATATCCCTCTTTCTTGCACTCAACACAAAGCCTTCTACAGTCCCTCACAAAGACTTGCACTCTGCTCCACAAGTCTTACAAAAAATGCACAGAGCCTTACGATACTTGATCACAGAGATCCTTCTACTAGCAATAAGCCTTCAAGATCCTACCCCGCATAGGACAAGATATCTGCGCAGCTCGCTAGATCCTCTTTCCTCGGGCAGATCCAAGCACTAAGCCTTCTCACACTATGTACACTCAACACTTATTACAGCATGCACAGAGCTCTTACAGTCACACAGACTTCTGATCACATAGGTCCAACTTATGCACTAGGACATTGACTAAACAGGGCCTCATTTCTTACATGACCTAGACCTCTATTTATAAATAGAAAAAGGCCTAAATAAGGGCTGACATCCCTTTTCTGTTACAATATTCCCCAAAAAACCCAAAAAGGTTCCACAAATGGTGGCAAGATCCCGTGATCTCCGCTTCGCTATGCACTCCGTCTTCGACAAGCAGTCGAAGTACCAAATGGTCAACTATGACCAAGTATTCCTCAAAACTTGGTCGAGGGCCAACAGTCCCAAAACACTCACCTGTGACTCGTCCCGAGTCACTCTTCTTTGGGTAACTCTACCTTGAAGGCCTTGAGTTGCGCTCAAGCTTCTTTGACTTGTTGCTTTTCTATTGCTTCTTTCTTGGAAAAATCCTGAATGAGTGCGTTACTAACTGGTCCTTCTAAGCGCTACTCTACTATGTTCACGGTCTATTCTAGGTCTATCCCTTGGCTCTTAATCTCTAAGAATAGTTGACATGCACTATCCTGCAAAGGTTGAAGTTGTTGCGTCACTTCCATGACCTTTCTCTGGATCATATGAATCTACTGCTGCACAATGCACTATTCATGGGACCTCTTCATTTTCTCTATGGTCAGTAGGGCCTTCAGTTGTACCTGTAACTTCTCATCTTGGTACTTTGCCTCCTGGAGATGTGACTCCAATTTATGAAATTAAGGGTTCTCAGATAGGTTGTCATGTATCTGTGCACTTCTACTACTTAATTGCTTACATTCTTCAGTGAGTTCCTTAATCATTTCTACTGTACTTCGGGCATTCACTTCTCGTTGGTCATGTTATTCTTGTGGAGTACTCGGTATAGCTTGGAGCTCTAGTTCTACTACTCTTTGTTGCAGTTGCTGAATGAATTCAACAAGATTCATTACTTGGCGTTCTATGGGTTTTTCTGCCTTCTATTCTAAGCCAGTCACAGAGCGAAATTCTCTGTTGACTGCTTCTTTGATCCTGATCTGCTTCACGAGCAACTGCTCCTTTTCATTCTAGATTTTTTCTCTGTCTTCTTCAAATTTTTCTAGGATGGCATCATTCTCTTGCTACACAGCTCGGTGCTGCTCTATGATTTCCTCATGTTCTTTCTGTAGGACCTATGTAACTTGTGTTGTTTCTTCTTCTACGTTCTGAACACAAACTTCAACTATGTTGGCGATCTTATGGAGTTGAATTGATTCATATCCCTCTCCTATTGTTCCTTCTAGTAGAGGCGTTGTAGGTGCTGCACGAATAGACTAAAGTGATTGTTGCACTCCTTGAAGCTCTGTTTCAATTCTATTGTACATCGTTTCTTGCTTGGCCTCTTGCTTTTCTGTGATCTCCTCTATAGCTTTATTCAAATTTGCAAGGAGAAAGATGAAGTTATCTGGATTGAGCGTGGTCTTCATATTGGTCATGGTTGCTTTGGCTTTCTTCTTAATGAAAGACTTCGAAGGTGACCCTTTTATTTTCTTTACAACTTCAACTTCATCTTCTAGTTGCTATGCAACTTCTTCTAGGAATTCATAGTTACCTTCTTCATCTGGTGTGACGGAAGTTGTCCTTACACAACGACTATCCACATCTTGAACCTCTTCAGTTTTCTTCATCTCCTTTGTCTTCTTTGTCTTCTTTCTCTTACTGGGCCCAGGTGTGTCCTGCGCAGCTTCTGGGCTGCTGATATCTGAAATATCCACTAGATCTACTGTAATGAGGAGGTCTGTCGACCATTCCTTGGTGATCTCTTCAAGATTTTCTTTGTCAGTTTATAATAGGACTGCAGTTTTTCTTGGTGCTCATCAATGCATGGATTTAGGTATATGAAGTGGGATTCCGCGTTGAAATTCATTAAGGGTCTAAATCTGTGGAGTGTGTTCAGAGTAATGCGAGGTGTGGCTTATATTGTGGTGTTAAACTGGATGTAGTATCTGTGAAAGAGAGTATTCGACTACCATTGCCTGCTCATATCTATCGTGTACCATAATTTACTGAACTTCATAGCCAATGGTTCAAATGGTAGGGTTTCAAGGAAAAATACATCCTCTGGCATCTCCCATGCTATGAAGGTGATCAGGATGAGAAGCCAGCTGAAGTGGAACTCATATCCTTAGTCTTGCACTTCTCTGCAATCCAATTCAAGTTGATCCGCTAAGTACTTCGACCAGTTCATTTGGACTCCTATGCATTTTCCTGCTATATCAACTACAAACCCAGATACTTTCATTGTTCTATTCTTGTGGAATATCTTTCCTATGATCATCTGACAGGCGAGGCACATTGCGCCAATGTCAATAGAGGTTACCTTGTAACCTTGCATGCCTTTTTCAACATTGCCATAGGCCTCTTTAATATTTTGTGAAAGATCATGATCCGCAGTCTTTCCAGGGTAATAGTCTTGCGGGTTAGGGCCCTGCATGGTCAACCCAGTGATATGATTGACCAGTGCCATATAAATCATTATACACCGGTTCAACCAGAGATATCCTCCATGGTAGCTCCCCAGTATCAATTTTACACAAGCATTCACCTCTTGGTGCCTGCCAAAGTGTGGAATATTCATTACACTAAGTAAAGTGGATTGTGTGAGGTTCATCGCCCATTGCTGAGGGATGATATTGGAATTATTCCCCTTTTTCATTGTCATATACTTGTGCAGGGAAAGCATACTGTAGGCTTTCCGGTCACCAAGGTTGAAGTCGAAAAAATTCAATGCTGCAAGCTTGGTCTTCTCAGTGTGAACTGTGCGCACACCCTTCGATAGGTATGCAGTGATCATAGGATAGTTGTAATCTCAAGGCACACTGTCATGGTTGATTTTACCTTTCATAGGAGGTATGTAAGAGGGAAAGATGTTCAGTATCAGTCTGGCGTTCGCGATGTCATCTCTATGTTTGGTACGTTTCTTGGCAGTCTGTCGGGATGGTCTAGCTCGAGCAGTGGATGGAGAAGTTGTTACTCCTCTTGACGATGAGGCTTGGACTCAAGTGGACATTACTCTTTCTGACATAAGTCTTTCAGTTCTTAAGCTAGAAAGTACTTATCTCATTGATTCTTCTTCTGCGCTAAGCTTGTCGGACATGTAAGCTCAACATCACTTTCTCAGGTTGTCAATGGGATGAAGGTATCGTAATCGAGTAGAGAGAAAGGTGGGGTAGTCACTATTCCACAATGAAGGTATTCTATGATCTCAAGTTCTCAATTGGAAAAAGTGTATGTCGGGCATGGCGTGATGGAATAAGTAAGTAAAGTTGTAACGAACTGCTTGCAATGGTTAGGAGGGTCCATTAACTCTTTATCTTTCCATTATGACGTAGTCTAACAGTCAGGTAACAGGTCATAACTTTCTTCTGAGCCATTCGAGCCATTAATGGAACGGGAATATCATCCTCTAATGGTTATATTACTTTGACATGGAGAAGTGCCATATGTCTTTGTTCTGCTATCCCGGCGAAGCTCAAATTCTGCATGTTTTCCTTCTGCGGGGTTTCTTCTAGAACGTTCTGTAATTTCTCCAACTTCGCTTTCTTCTTCATTAGTTTTCTAGCCTTCTTCCCAATGATCTTTGTCTTGGTCATCCTTTTTTCATTCTGATTCTTTTCTTCTCTTGGCATGGTAACTTCGCAGTGATGAGATTCTTTCTTCAGATCCACAAGTATTACTTGTCCAACATATTTTTCGGTCCTCTGTGGTTATTCTAGCATTCTGTCAACTTCGTCATCCAAGTTCCTGGGGTCAAGAACCCTTGATCTGTTCTCCCGTTCTTCAATCAACTTCGCGATCCTTCTAGTCATGAAGTCTCTTAATTCTTGTCTCTATTGTTCTAGGTCCTTTTTTGCTTCCCGTTTTCTGGCGTGATCTTTCTCAATCCAAGTTTTACCAAGTAACATAGTAAATTGGGTGCTATCCTCCATGAACTTAACAATCTCAAAATCTTCTTCTGTCGAAGCTCCATGAGAATTCATAGATATTTGAGTGAGATTTCCACATAGTTTTACCATCTTTACTCTAAATAACGCTATTCCTCCTAATGAAGGGGTCATGTCAGGTCTTCCTATAGCTTTCTAGGTTCCTTCTGTCATAATGTTTAGCGGTGTTTATTCATCCAAAACACAGTCAATGTCAAAGTCTCCTATTCTCACTTTGATCTGTTCTTTCTTCTTGAAGATTTCTAATAAGATGAGGTCTCTGTGATCATTAAGGGTTTCTTTCATTTTCATCAATACTTTCTCTTATTTTTTCTGGGGTTCCTCTATAATTTGAGTCTCTTGATCTCCTGCTTTCTCTATATTCATCTTTTCAAGTCTAGCAATTATTCTAGGGAAATCCAGTACTTCATGGTCCATAGCCTTACAAAAAATACAACTGGGTATTCACCCAGGGCATTCCTTAGCAAGATGTTTGGGCCTTCTGCAATTGTAACAAAGGGTTAATACTCTCTTTCTCTTCAATGATCCCCAACTTTTCATGTACTATGTGCTAGGATCATAACGATTAGCCTACAAAAATTTCTTTCTAGGATTCTGCATCCATTGGTTAGTCCCAAAATTCTTTCTATGCATAGGTATAACATATCTATCACTATACTTATCAGATCTATTCATATCAAACTTTCTTTCATCTATTAATGCCTTAGTTTTGAAGCTAGGATAGAATCTATCAAGCATACCTAGATCCATGATTTAGAAACAAAAAATTTCACTTATCTTACTTCTACAGAGCATAAAGCTTCCAGATATAAGACCTTTAACTATTCTTACCTTTATCAAAGCATAGAGCTTACATATCTTACCTTTTTCTTGCAGATCTGAACTCTTTCTTCATAGATTTGACTTTTTTTTCTTCATATCTGACCTCTCTTCTTCAGATATGACCTTTCTTTATTGTCACAAAGCTTCACAGGTCAAACAGAACATTGTGCACTAGGGCAACATATCTACGCACAGAGCTTATTTCACACAAATCTTCTTCTTCTTCAGTTCCCAACAATCACAGTTTCAGGTCCCGGCAACAAAACCATTTGTTGGCACAGGGGCAGACCCAGGGTTCAATGCTCAAGAGAGAACCAACAAAGCCCTAAATACTGGCCATTTCGAAAACACCTACGAAGCATATGAAGTCTCACACGAGGTAGAGGCATGGGTGGTTGCAGGACTCAGGTGTCTGCAACCTTAGCTGGGACACAAATCTCTGATTATATTGCTTACAATGCACTTAGCATCAGTTATTTCCTAACATACATTCATTAATACACTTCACAGAAAGCACGTAGCACCGCAGTAATTACTCAGATCCAAGCACTAAGCCTTCTCACACTCTATGCACTCAACACTTATTACAACATGCATAGAGCTCTTATAGTCACACAGACTTCTGATCACATAGATCCAACTTATGCACTAAGCCATTGACTAAACAGGGCCTCTTTTATTACATGGCCAAGACCTCTATTTATACATAGAAAAAGGCCTAAACATGGGCCAACATCCCTTTCCCGTTACAATATTCCCAAATAAACCCAAAAAGGTTCCACAAAAGGTGGTGATATCCCGTGATCTCTGCTTCACTATGCACTCTGTCTTCGACAAGCATTCGAAGTACCAAATGGTCAACAATGACCAAGTATTCCTCAAAACTTGGTCGAGGGAAAACAAGAGCTCTAAGAGTTCCTTTCCGTCCTATTTTTGGAGCCCCGGAAGGGAGGTGGAGCAGTTGATGAACTATGTAATAGTGAAGGTGTATACTGATGGGGTGGGACATTAATGTGGCGAATGAGAGTCTCTGAGCAGTGGGAGTAAGTGTCTCCTGAGATAATCGTTCCCGCTGAACTCTATGACATTCCTATTAAACTTGCCAAGCCTAGGAATTCCTTTCCCAGTGGAGTTTAGTTCCAGCTCGGGGTTGACCCACTAATGAGAGTGATGAGTAGTGTGGACTAAGGCTGGGAGGTTCATGGAAGTTCTGTACACATTCATTGGTCTTCATAATCCAAAGATAAGTATCCATTATGTGTTTAATGATGTCTATTGTGCATGTCTGTGATTCTTACAATCTTATCATGTGTTTTCATTGCATGTATGATTTACAGTCAATTTCGCATGAGTTAGTATAGTAGTAGTGTATTTTATTTCCTTTTATTTCATTAGAAATGCATGTAATATATATGTACTCTGGGATGAACCAGTGCCTAGCATTTTGTTGGTGGTGTTACATGACTCGACTTGGATGGCTGGGGCTACCACAAAATGGTTTTACAGTGAAATTCCAAAGTGACGTTGCGTGATCTGTTGATGGTTGGGGAAGTTACAAAGATGACATAAAACTCAATATAAATGAGAGCAATCAAAGGATAAAAACACTTCAAACCCCGAAAAAAAATTTCTATCCCTAGTATGGTCTCCAATTCTGTTACGAGGAAAATCTCTCTATGGCTAGGGGTAAACCACAACAGACGTAAATGACTGCAAAAATAAACCTAACCTCAGATATGTTGTATAATAAAATATGATAACGAGACAAGATAAAGATCTTACCTCGTCTAGACATTCGATGAAGTCCACCATTGAGCACTTGACTCAAAGCAATACACCTGCAACCTGTCCTCAACAACCAAGAAACACAAGCATATGGTGATAATATATAAAGTTAGCACATTCGATAGCATAATCCATCAAAATTCATAACAAATACGCCCATGGAATAACCATTCAAATATTTGCAAGATATTAATTGGATGAGAAAAGAGTATTTCTATTAAAATGTAGTCAACATAAGTGAATGAATTACAAACTTCCATGTTGGCACAGTTCGAAACCGAGAAACTAAGTCCCTTCCAACTAGGCCTCCACCACTTCAATCCTCCACCAAAGGCAAGATCATATAAGAGAAAAAATGAGGTTCTCAATCAAGTAGGGAAGATCTTGGGGGATGAAAAATGTGTTCAAACTTAAAAGGACAAAGGGATTAAGACTCAATATGAAGTGAATAATTTCTCCACAGTAACTTTGCTCTCAAATTTGAATTCTTCTCCTCTTTTCCATAGCTCAGATATGGCCCATTTATAGCCTTAAAATGGAACTGAAGGGTCGATTCAGAATGTTTCTAGTATATGGAAGATCAAGAATCATGGATCATGTGACGTGATGTGGAAACCTGACACTATTTTTTAATTTTGGTAACAAAACCCGTTGTACGTGGGTTGTAGTGGTGCAACCTGTGTATACACATGATGTATAATAGTTAGGGCATGTATATGTGGAAAAATATTGTTTTTTAGTTCTGGGATTTGTAGAAAGGGACTTCAAGTCTGCATAGGGAAATGGAAAAAGGCCTTTTGAGCAACTTTGCATAGGGTGAGGCAACTATTTCTACAACAATTGGAAACTAGTCCAAAAACATCATGTAAAATCGATCCTCTATCAGATATGATCCTTTTAAGCACTCCATGTAATATCACAATCTCGTTGATAAAAACTCTAGCTATGTCTGGCACTTGGTATGTCGTACACAGAGGGATAAAATGTGAACTCTTCGTCAGAGTGTCAACTACCATGAAAATTGAGTACTGTCTCCTTGCCGTCAATGACAATCCAACAAAAAATTCCATCAAAATGACCTCCCATTTCAATTCTGGAATGTCGTGTGTTTGTAGTAATCCTGTCAGATCTCTATGTTAAGCCTTCACTTGTTGACATTCTTTTTAGAAAAATAGGATTGCAGAGCAATAAAATAAAACAAATGTGGAAATAAAACACAAAAGAGACACAATACAATAGAGACACATATATATGTGGTTCACCTAGTGTGGGCTAAATCCACCAGAGAAATTTCCAGGTCCTTCCTTTATTATTATCTAGTAAATGAATGGATACAACATACAACACACCCGCTATAAATTCCTCTTCTTTCTCTCACAATCTCCTCACTCAGAATACAATATTCACAATGATCCATAGCTACAATACATTTCCCTCATAAAATATGGTTTCCTTATAGGAAAAAAAACCTAACATAACTTATATCGTCAGATCTATTACCTTATAATGAACGGTCCAGATTTACTATGAAATTACAATACACATTTACAAGGCAATTTTTCCTTCAGGGGCTTCACTCCCGAACCCCCTCTTGGGTCCTGCTTGCCCCCGAACCCCAGAGAGAGGGTAAATATCCCTGCACTCCCTCACTTGAAGGAGTGTACATTCTTCTAGGGTGTAAAGTCTTCACGGGGTATAAACACAGCTGAAAACAAAGACCTCTAAATCAGGAATATAATCAGGATCAACAACCAATAATCTCCCACTTGGAGACTAATCTCAACAACTCCACCACTGTTGTATATGATGAAATTTGATCCTTCTTGGACCTGGAAAATTTCTCATCTTCACCTTCATGATTGAAGACCAACTGAAACTGAGCAGAAACTCAGTTTCTCCCTGGTTACTCCCTTAGTTAACATGTCTGTAGGATTCGTTCTAGTGTGTATCTTTTCCAACTTTGAATGTCCAGCTTCCAATATGGATCGTACTAAATGGTACCTGAGTTGTATATGCTTAGTCCTTTAATGGAAGGCTAAGTTCATTTCTAGATGAATGACACTCTCACTGTCAGAGTACAACCTACCATTCTCCTTCTTATTTCCCAATTCCAGTATAAACCTCTATAACTAAATCATCTCTTTATAAACCTTTATAGCAATAAAATACTCTCCCTCTATTGTTGAAAGTGCAACAACCTTTTGAATTTTTGAAATCCAACTTACTGATGTTCCACCTATAGTAAAAACATACCCTGTGGTTCTCCTCCTACTATATTTATCACCTTCCATATATGAATCATCATATCCCTGTAGAACAATGTATGAACCTCCAAAACATAATGCATGAGTATCAGTACCTCTCAAATACTCGAGAATCCACTTTACTGCCTCCCAATGTTCTTTACCTGGATAGTTCATATACTTTCTCACAATTCCCACTACATGTGAAATATTTGGTCCTTTGCAAACCATCACATACATCAAGCTTCCAACTGCTGATGAATAAGGGACCCCAAACATGTATTCTATTTCTTCTTGTGTCTTGGGACACATTTCCTTAGTTTATTTGAAATGGCTGGTCAAAGGTGTACTATCTGGTTTTTCATTCTTCATTCTAAACCTCTCCAACACATTCTCTATGTACTCACCCTGAGACAATGTCAATTTACAATTTTTCTTATCTCTTGTTATTCTCATACGAAGGATTTTCTTTACGGAACCCAAATCCTTCATCGCAAATGAATTAGCTAATTTCTTCTTCAACACATCTATATCCTGCATATTAGACCCTTTTTCTGTCATAAACCTATCAAACTTCATATACCACTTCCTTGGAGCTTTCTTTAGTCCATACAAGCTCTTATTCAACCTGCATACCAAATTCTCCTTTCCTTTGACCTCATACCCTTATGGCTGCTACATATAAATATCTTCCTGCAAATCCCCATGGAGAAAAATTGTTTTTACATCTAACTGTTCAAGATGTAAATAATTTACCGCCACAACACTTAAAATAGTCATAATTGAAGTCATTTTAACAACAGGACAAAATATTTCGTCAAAATCTATAAATTTCTTTTGTGCAAACCCCTTTACAACAAGTATAGCTTTCTATCACCTTTTTCCTCGATCTTCTTCCTTCAACTTGTAAACCCATTTATTCTGTAATGCTCTTTTTCCTGCAGGAAATTGAACCAAGTCCCAAGTCTGGTTATTTTCCAAGGAATCCATTTCCTCTTTCATTCCTTACTCCCACTTCTTTTTGGTGTCTACTTGCATTGCCTCTTCATAACATTCTGGTTCACTAGAATCAGTTAACAATAAATAATACAATGAAGGAGAGTATCATTATGGGGGTCTACTTAACCTAGTAGATATTATAACAACACTTGCAGGAGTTTGAGGTACCTGTTGCTCCTATTGTTATACATTTTGATTTTCTGGTTCCTTTGAAATTTCCTTTTCAGTGATCTCATCAAGCATTAAGTATTTTGTTTTTTCTTTTTCATGTTTCTTTCCATGCAACTGATCTTTGTAAATGACATTCTCATTGAGTATGACATCTCTACTACTAATGATTTTTTTATTTTCATAGTCTCATAAGAGATAACCAAAATCATTAACACCGTATCCAATAAAGGTACACTTCTTGGATTTTGCCTGAAGATTTGTTCTATTTTCTTTATCAATATGGACAAATGATTCACAATCGAAAGTCTTCAAAAAAGAATAGTTTACCACTTTATCTATCCATGCCTACTCTGGAATTATACCATCCAAAGAGATTGAAGGTCCTCTGTTTATTAAGTAAACAACAATATATACAACATCTGCCTAGAACTGTAAGGGGAAACCAACATGCAATCTCATACTCCTTGCATGCTCCATGATTTCCCTGTTCATCCTTTCTGAAACACCATTTTCTTATGGTGTTCTTGGA
Organism: Picea engelmannii; assembly: GCA_009831015.1. NCBI lineage: Eukaryota > Viridiplantae > Streptophyta > Pinopsida > Pinales > Pinaceae > Picea > Picea engelmannii. The sequence continues at coordinate 311,383 of ML796713.1, read as the reverse complement.
ATTATCTTCTCTCTATGAATCCCATTGCATGAACAATAATCATCAAACTCCTTGATGCAATATTCACCTCCATTGTCTTATTTGAGACACTTCAAAATTTTCCTGTCTCATTCTCAACCAAAGATTTCCATTTCTTAAAAGTATAAAAAACATAAGATTTTTGTCGAATGCAATAAAACCATGTTTGTCTAGTTGCATCATAAATAAAAGTAACATAATAATGAGATACACTAAGAGATGATATCTAAGTTGATCCTCATACATCTGTATGCACAAGCTCTAACCTTTCACTCTTCTTTTCTTTTCTGACTCTGAGAAATATGACTCTCTTATGTTTTCCAGAAACACAATGCTCACAGAAATTCAAATCAATTTGTTTAAGATCTGGAAACAAATTTCTTTTGTGAAGTATCTGCATCCCATTCTCACTCATGTGTCCAAGCCTATGATGCAATAATATTGTATCCACTCTTGTAGAAGCTAAAGAGATAGAAGAGTCAGTATTACTAGTACATAAATGCAATGTACCTACCTTCTCTCCTTTTTCTATCACCAATGATCCTTTGGTGACCTTTCACACCTTATCTATAAATATGGATATACAACCTTCACTTTCCAACTTCCCTGTTGAAATTAGATTTTTAATTAGATATGGAACATGTCTTACCTCTTTCAACAACCATTGGTTTCCATTGCTTTTATTTATTTTTACCTTTCCCATTCCAACAATTTTTCATGGTGCATCATCACCCAAATGAACCTGTCGAAAATCACCTTGAACATAATCTAGAAAATGTTTCCTATGGGGTATGACATGAAATGAAGCCCCTGAATCTACTACCCAATACTCAAAAATATTATCTACAGAAAGAATCAAAGCATCTTGTAACACATCAACTGTTACATTTGCTTCCTGATTTTTCTCTTGATGTCCATCTCTTTGTTTCTTTGGAGGTCTACAACCTTTCTTCATATGTCATTTTTTCCCACAATTCTAGCACTCTATATATCCAACTATGGATTTGGATCTGCCTTTCCTAGAATTCCCATTGTTCCCTAAGCCCTTTCCTCTGTACTTTTGTCTTCCCATGTTCTCCATATTTAACGCATTACCTGATGTCTCACCTATTCTTTTCCATCACATTTCCTCACTAAGGATAACACCAACAACATCATCAAATTTTAAAGTATTTGAACCAGAGACAGAGTTACTTACAACCATGACCAAACCATTCCATCTTTCTGGCAATGAGAACAATATTAGAAGATCCCTAACCTCATCATAAAATTCCACTTTTACATAACTTAGTTGATTAGTAACCGTATTAAACTCATTTAAATGATCTGCAACAAACCCAACTTATGAAATATTCATATTAAATAATATATTCATTAGAAATACCTTATTTTATGGTGAGGGTTTTTCATACAGTTTAGCCAATGCATCTATCATGTCCTTCATTTTCTTTTCTTTCAAAATATTGAAAGCCACCGACGCTGCCAGGCTCAGTCGTATCATTCCTGGTGACTTTCTGTCAAGAACCTCACATTATTCATCCTTCATGGCCATCAAATTCTTTTCTATTCCACCCAATGGTAGGAATAGATCCTTCTAATATAAATAATATTCCATCTACATCTTCCATAACTAGTAGATTTGACCGTTAAATTTCTCGACCCTAAACTGTCGATCTACAACCATTGCTCCAACTCGAACCAAGAACCCTCTTTTCCTGCGAGTTACCTTTTTCTCTGATACCGGTTGTTACAAAAAGAGGATCGCAAAGCAATAAAATAAAACAAATGCATAAATAAAACACAAAAGATACACAATACAATAGAGACACATATATACATGGTTGAACCAGTGTGGGATATGTCCACTATAGAAATTTCCAGGTTCTTCATTTATTATTATCCAACAAATGAAGGGATACAACCTAAAACACACCCATTGTAAATTCCTCTTCTTTCTCTCACAGTCTCCTCACTCAGAATACAATATTCACAATGATCCATAGCCACATTAAATTTCCCTCATAAAATAGGGTTTCCTTCTAGGGGAAAAAACCTTAACATAACTTCTACTATTATATCTATGACCTTATAATGAATGGTCCATATTTACTATGAAACTAAAATATACATTTATAAGGCAATTTTTCCATCGGGGGCTTTTACCCCGAACTTGCGCTAGGGGTCTACTTTCCCCTAGACCCTGTAAGGGGGGTAAACCCACCCTGCACTCCCACGCGTGCATGAGTGTACATTCTTTCGGGGTGTAAATTATTCATGGGGTATAAAAACAACTGAGAACAAAGACCTTTGAATCAGGAAGATAACCAGGCTCCACAACCAACAATTCTAGATATCTTTCCACGTAGCTAACTATGTCTGCCTTCATTCCCATCCAGAAGAATAATGGTTTAAGGTCCATGTCATCTTAGTGACTCCTGGATGAGCCATGTACACTTCTCTATGAGATTCGTTTAAAATCCAACTTCTCAATTCACATTAGGAGGTACGCAATTTTGGTTATTATACGTCATCAATCCATCGATTTCCAATGTATGTCCTTCAAACCTTGGTACCAACATGGTGTCTTGTCCAATATTTTTCTTAACCTCTTTATACCAGTCATTGTCGAACTATATATTTAGAATATTTTCTTAAATATTCGTCTTTAGAGGTATCATCGAAAATATGTGTGGTCTCCGAATCAATGCATATTCCATTCTGTTCACTATTCCTTTTATGTAAGTAATCTCAAAATCGTATTCGCTAAGAAATTCTAAGCAACGCATTTGTCGCGCATTCAAGTCAATTTTCGTAAAAATGTGTTTCAAACCACAATGGTCTATTTTTAGTTCGAATATTTTTCCAATAAAATAGTGTCTCCACACTCTCAGGGCATACATAATGGCCAATAACTCCAAATCATGCATCATGTAGTTCTCCTCATGCTTTATTAATTTCCTTGATATGTAAGCGATCACTCGACCATCTTGCATCAACACTCTGCCTAAACCTTCCTTGGATGCATCTATGCATATCAATAATTCCTTGAAGCTATCATCAAAATCCCATTGAATGTTTGAAATGATTCCACACACTTCTCATTCCATACAAACTTATTTTTTTTCTTCTGCAATTCCGTGATTGGATTTGTTATCTTCGAAAAATATTCGACTAACCATCGGTAATATCCTGATAAACCCATAAAGCTATGTACTTGTTGTACGTTCATCGATGTAGACCATTCCATAGTAGCCTCTACCTTCCCTGGATCCATAGTGATTCCTTTACCAGAGATAACATTCCCCAAGTAATGAATCCTCGATTGATAAAAAGAGGATTTCGACAGTTTCTCGCATAATTTGTTTACTCGTAAACACTGTAGCACCAAGTGAAAATGTTTGTCATGTTCTTATGTCATCCGAGAATATATCAATATTTCATCAATGAATACTTGAACAAACTTTTCCAAGTATTCATGGAACACCCCATTCATCAAGCTCATGAATACCCCCGGGGCGTTTGTTAGCCCAAACGGTAAAACGATAAACTCGTAATGCCCGAACCTCAGCTTGAATGAGGTATTAGGAATGTCTTCCTCTTTAATTCACAATTGGTGATATCCCGATCTCAGGTTGATATTTTAAAACACCTTCGCACCTTTCATTTGATAAAAAAAATCATTTATTCTTGGGAATGGATACTGGTTCTTGATTGTTGCCTTGTTCAATTGACGGTAGTCAATACAGAGTCTCCACAACCCATCCATATTTTTTATGAAGATAACAAGCACACCCCAGCATGAGATGCTAGGACATATAAGTATTTTTATCACATATAGTTTTCAAGGCTAACATGGTATCCAGGTCTGCGGCCTGCACAGGAAGCGTCTGAGCGCATCATGTAGAACAACTCATTTCGGGCTTGAAATACAAACAAGCGGGCTCAGTTGTGCGAAGACAGAAATCCATAAGGAGAATCAATCGATGACATGCTTTCTTTCGGAAGGCCAAAGGTTGCGCAAAGTCTAGCATTGGAGAAAAAATTAAATATGGGCCATAGATATCATGAGGAGAAATCAACGGTGGAAATTTAGCGCGAGAGTTGGGAGTTTGGAATGTTGTTAAAGTTGTTCATCAAAAGGTCCAAACTCTTGAAACCTGAAATCATAAGGAGCCATCCATCCAGCAGGACAGGTGGCAACAGATCAACATTTCACTGACTCATGGAGGGGAAAAGTCAAATGACAGAGTCATAAGGACTCACGAAGTGTGAAATCGAGAGTTGATGTGATTCGTTAATCTAGGAAAGTTGTGGACTATCAATCTGGCGAAGTCGGAGAATCGAGAGTCACAATAAGGGAGGTAACATAACTTCTGAGTTAGGGCTGGGTGCATCCCATTGTAACATTAAATAAGGTATAGGGAACAGATTTAGTGAAGTGCGAAATGAGAAATAGATCTTGGGCGTCCAATCCAGGGGGACGTGTGGCACCAAATTCGAGAAATCATGATTTCGTGAATCAAAGGTCTTTGTATGGAGAAAAACACAAATTTACGAAACACAAAATCATGAAGCGCCCAGGAGCTAAGCACAGGGTCATAGCCTGTGGTCATATGAGTAGGGGGTCCAGGAGGAAGGTTAGATCCCATCACATAGTTGGAAACTTGGGTTTTTGAGGGGGTAATCGCTGCCGTCGAATTCAAAGCAAGCCCAACCGTTGATCTGAGTAGGGCGATTTTGTCAAATCAAGAGTCGGGGTTTCTGTTGTTAAGTGATATGAGGACTCCCAAAATGTGAAATCCTGAAGAGACATTCGATGTTTAACGCTAGGTCATGGCCCAAGGTCACATTCCAATAAGGGTTCCAAATTTGCAAGGTCTGCGCCAAAGGACGAAAGCACCCGCTTTTGTTACAGAGTGAAACTGACATGGTTTCAAGATCATCGAGTGAGCTTAAAAATTCTGCTAGAAGCACACAACAGTCCCTAGAAATTTAACCTTGTTGCGATCCCGAGAAAGAGAAGTAATTGAAAGCAATTAATGGAAGATTGGTCAGGTGGTTGAAACCTCGACTCACTCAATAATTAGAAGTATGGAGGACCCAATTGTGGGGACTGAGCTATCAGCCCGTGATACTCCTGTGGAAATATTTTCCTACAAAGACCATATTGATCTAAGGTCATATCTGACAGAATAATGCATGAACAATCTGACAGAAGACTGCTCAAACACAAAGTTTTGAATGTAGTGATCATATCACTCTCTTGATAGTCGAGGATTGTTTTGAGTATAAATAAGTAGTTTTGATATTTTGATAGTCATCGTCACATGGTTGAGTAGATCTCCCATATTGTAATGCTTGTGATGTTAGATTTGTTCTCTGGTTATGTAATCGATTTGAGACTTTCAGATTAATAGAAGTCAACCTCTTTTCATTTCTTTGTAAAACCTGTGTTATAACACTTGGGCATGGAGGATCTAGTTGAGGGTTTTTATGCTATTGTAATGTAGGTTCGATTGCGGTGGTATCATTACCAGTTTTAATAGTCTTCCTCGTGATATTTTTCCCTCTTACAATGAATGGCATGGGAATGGAGGATCCAGTCGAGTTGCTGCAATTGCATGGTGATGCAAATTTGATCAATGTGTTGTTGTGACTTTGTTGTTTGGACATATTTCAGTGTTTGAAACATGACCTTAAGAGTGATCTTGAGTCTGAGTTTTTCTTCTCGAAGCTTCTTGAAGGCCTGATGCCCATAACATCCCTGTCCACCTTTCTTACTAAGTCTTCCCTTTTCTCACACTTAAACTCAATTCACTGACTGAAATTAGTTGTGGCCATCACTTCCCTGTACATTTCTGGTCTACCTCTGTGTTGAACATCATTCAGATTCTGAGTTTTTTCCATTGACCTCCATCCATATAAAACCAACATCCACCTAAAATGATGGGTACTGGGATTACCTTAGATGCAATCCAAAAGTGACTTCTAGTGCTAAAATCTGGCATCGTTGCCAGGGAAGAAAGTGAAGATATCTTCCTTGGGAGAACGACAAGGAGATTCTAATTCTGAAGGTGCATCAGACATCAGAACCATTGAAGATTGCGCTTGCACCTAGTGAATCCACTGAGGCGAATAAAATGTCTAAACCCCACTGTTTCAGTCTGGCTTCTTTCGGATACACCTGGTAGCCCTTAGGAGAAAACAATGATCAGATATAGTCTTTGATGGTGAACAAAGGCTAGATGAATGCCTACTTCATATTATTCACCTAGAGACTCCATGGTTAAAGTATCAACTAGAGACTCCACTGATTCGAAATGAAAAAAATACTGGCTCATAGATTTGCTCCTTTTAATTTTTTTGTTGTTCCTGGTTTTCCTAAGGTTGTTCCTACTATGGATGAATGGCGTGATTATTTTCCCATATTTAGAGAATGTAAAGAGGACAACCCTGCTTGACATCTCCATGAGTTTCATGAACTCATGCATTAGTGGGAGATACATCATGAGGATGTTTTAATGAATATGTTCATTTTCTCATTGGATGGGAATGTTTGTGAGTGGTATTTATCCTTTCCCCTGCTAGAATCTCTTCCCTGGAATAGTTTCATGCAGCCTTTAAAATGCATTGTCAAAGGTATTATTCATCTGATTTAATATGTCATAATTGTTGTGAGGAATGTGAAGGCCATGATCAAGATATGGCTGTGTCTAATGACAAATGTGAGGATGAGGACCATGAGGAAGATGAATATTCTTTGGGCGAAGTAATGGAACTGGTAAAATACCTCTCTACCAAACTAGAAAGGTTGGAATCTGAAGAAAAGACAGAGGAACTTCTAGTCCTTAAGGAAGATCTTCTTGGTAGCTCTATTGAGGATGATACTGAAGATTTCATAAATGTAGAGGCCCTGCATTATGCTCCTAATGTGCCTATTGTTCATATCTTTGATGATTATTTGGATGAAAAGCAATAGAGCCCCACATCATAGTTTGCTGACCAGAGGAGCAATCGACCTGTATATGACATCTACGAATCAGATTCTGAGCTGGATATGTAGGATATACAAGGGAATAAAATAGAGCCTTATCCTCTATTAGTTAAGGAAAATAATTGTGAGGAAATCAGCCATCCTGAGGAGCATGATGAAGAGCATAGCTTTCCCACGGGTCCTGTTTATGATGATTATGAATCTGACCCTTGGGAGAGCCAAGAAGAAGAACCAGAAGAACCAGAGGAGCAGTAGAAGAGGCATTTTATCTCCTATCCAGAGCCTATTAGTGAGAAACCATCACCCGGGAGGAGTTATCCTGCATCATCCTCTCACCCACCTGCACTTTCCAGTGACATCCAACAATGTGTGAGAAGCTATGTAGCAGAGAAGGCTGCATGTTATAAATTTTCTAGAGTTTGTCGCTTGTCGTATGAGCCTGTGAAGGAATACATTGAGTTGTATTTCCTTCATGTTTTGAAGCCACCCAACTTTATCCTGGCCTCATCATTAGGAGGAAAGATGAAGAATGTAATCATTCTGTTGTCATGGTTGCATTCTCTATTATCAATCACTGACAGAATAAAAAGGATTCCAGTTAGGAAGTTACTTGAATGGCTATGGTGGAAGTTTGCTTCCACCTAGCACTTTGTAAGAATCAATTAGTTTAGAACTATGAATAAATAAGCTCCTTGGAGCATGCGTGTTTATTTTCATTTTTACTTATCAACCTGTATTTTTCAGCAGGATGTTTTGAGCTCGACTCCATAGTCCAATGCTTAAGGTGACTGGAACTACTTGTTATTGGCAGCTCACAGGGAGCATGCCATCCCCTATGGAGAAAAATGTTATCGCATATGGTTGTCAAGTGAATAAGGGTATCCAGGTCTGCAACCTACGTAGGAAGCGTCTGAGCGCAGCATGTAGAACAACTCATTTCGGGCTTAAAATACAAACAGGTGGGCTCAGTTGTGTGACGATAGAAATCCATAAGGAAAATCAATCGACGAAATGATTTCTTTCAGAAGGTCAAAGGTTGTTTGAAGTCTAGTGCCGAAGAAAAAATTAAATCTGGGCCATAGATCTCATGAGGAGAAATCAATGGTGGAAATTTAGCGCAGGAGTCGGGAGTTCAGAATGTTGTTAAAGTTTTTCAACAAAAGGTCCGAACTCCCGAAACCTGAAATCAACAGGAGTTGTCCATCCAGCAGGACAGGTGGCAACAAATCAACATTTCACCAACTCACAGAGGGTAAAATTTAAAGGGAAGAGTAGTGAGGACTCATGAAGTGTGAACTCATGAGTTGATCTGAGCCGTTAGTCTAGGAAAGTTGTGGACCATTGATTTGGCAAAGTCATAGAATCGAGAGTCGGAAGAAGGGAGGTAAGATAACTTTTGAGTTCACAGAACGCGAAGTCCCGAAATGCTTGGAAGTTGGGCCCATGGTCGCAGCCCAAGGTCACACTGAATAAGGGGCAGGGCACAGATTCAATGAGGCGTGAAAGGTGAAATAGATCTGGGTCATCCATTCCAGACGGATGTGTGGCACTTGATCCAAGAAATCACGATTTCATGAATCAAAGGTCTTTGCATGGAGCAAAGCGCAAGTTCACAAAATACGAAATCATGAAGCTTCCAGGAGCTAAGTGCAGGGTCACAACCTGTGGTCATATGAGCAACGAGTCCAGGAGGAAGGTTAGCACCCATTTCATAGCTGGAGACTCAAGTTTTCGAGGAGGTAATCACGAACGTCAAATTCAAAGAAAGCACGACTATTGATCTGAGTAGGGAGATTTCATCAAATCGGGAGTTGGGGTTTTTGTTGTTAAGTGATATGAGGACTCCCGAAATGTGAAATCCCGAAGAGGCCTTTGAATTTTAGTGTCGGGTCATGGCCCGAGGTCGCATGCTGATAAGGGTTCCAAATTCACAAGGTTTGTACCAAAGGATGAAAGCGCTCGTTTTCATTACAGAGTGAAACCATCACGGTTTCAAGATGGTCGGGTGAGCTTAACAAGTCCACCAACAAGGCAGAACAACCCCTGGGAATTTATCCTTGTTGCAATCATGAGAAAGAGAAGTAATTGAAAGCATTTAATGGAAGGCATGGCAGGTGGTTGAAACCTTGAATCACTCAGTAATTAGAAGTATGGAGGACCCGACCCTGGGGAATGAGCCGTCAGCCCGTGGTACCCTTGCAGGTAGATTTTCCTGCAAAGCCCATACTGATTTGAGCTCGCATCTAACAGAAGAATGCATGCATAGTGTGACTAAATATTTCTTAGACGCAAAGTCTTGAATGTAGTGATCAAATCACTCTCCTGATAGTCGAGGATTGTTCTGAGTATAAATAAGTAGTTTTGATATTTTGATAGTCATCGTCAAATGGTTGAGAAGAGCTCCCATCTTGTAATTCTTGTGATGCCCGATATTTTCTCTGGTTATGTAATCGATTTGAGACTTTCAGATTAATAGAAGTCAACCCATTTTCATTTCTTCGTAAAAAATGAGCTAAAACACTCAAGCATGGAGGATCCAGTCGAGGGTTGTTATGCTATTGTAATGTAGGTTTGATTGTGGTGGTATGATGACCAGTTTTAGTCGGCTTCCTTGTGATATTTTTCCCTCTTACACTGAATGGCTCGAGCATGGAGGATCCATTCGAGTTGCTGCAACTGCATGGTGATGTAGGTTTGATCATTGTGTTGTTGTGACAATGTTGTCTGGACATATTTCAGTGTCTAAAAATTGAGCTTAAGAGTGATCTTGAGTCTGAGTTTTTCTTCTCCAAGTTTCTTAAAGGCCTGATGCCCATAGCAACCTTGTCCACCTTTTTTACTAAGTCTTCCCTCTTCTCACACTTAAAATCAATTCACTGACTAAAGTTAGTTGTGGCCCTCACTTCCCTATACATTTCCTATCCAGTTATGTGTTGAACATCATTCAGATTCTGAGTTTTGTCCATTGACCTCCATTCATATAAAACCAACATCCAACTAAATTGATGGGTACTAGGCTTACCTTCGATGCAATCTAGAGGTGACTTCTAGTGCTAACAAGTCCCAGGTCCAAAAACTTCTTCAGTTGCATTTTCAACTCTTGTAACTCAGGTGTTGACATCTGATAAGGCATTCTTTCTATCGGTTCAATTCCATGTTTAAAATCGATGGTAAACTCTAACTCTCTTTTGGGTGACAATCCTGGTAAATATTATGGGAACACGTAAACAAACTCCCATACTAGCGAAAGGTTTTCTAATGCTTCTACCTCGCCTTTTTTTGTTTAGAGCTAAGATTGCATAAAGATTTCATTCTTTGTGCATGCTCTTTTGTAGTTGTAGGGGAGAAGTGAACCTTAAGGAAACTCCCTAGTTTCTTCCTACAATCACTCATATCTGTCCCTCATCATCGGTCAAACTCAACTATTTCATCTTACAATTAAGTATCCCATCATGCGATTCCAACTAGTCCATACCGATCACGACGTCATAAGATCCTAAGACCGTGATGTACATGTTGTCCTTCGTTAAAAAATCTCCCAAGTTAATGTGATAGTCTTGAAACCCTTCCTCCAACCTTCTATTTGGCACCCGAAGCCATTTCTAGGTACCTAAAATCATCCTGCTTGACTACCCTTACCTTAATTCTTTTCAGCGTTGCACTAGAAATAAATCTCTTTGTAGCATCAAGATCTATCAAAATAATAAAATTTTGGCCAGCGATGGTACATGACGTCTCGATCATAGTGAACTACTACTCGACTTGGCAGTTATTCACTGTTGCATGAATCTAGTGGGCCTTACCCAATTTCCAACTATAGTGTGTTAGACTGACTCGAATTCTCTGGTCCTCTCAATCAGACAATATCACTAGTAATGTGGATCTCCCTATGTCCAACATTCGGTCTTCGGTCCAGTACTCCTGGTTCCCAAAGTAGAAGTTGTTGTCCTACGAGACTGAGCTCTTGGTCTGTTCTGTTGAACATGTCTAAGTTGTTGTTGTTGCGAGTGATGTTGATGCGATGCAGATGTCATTTATCCAGTCGGTCTTGTAGGATTACTATCCTTATCCTCACTGGTAAACTCTTCCTTAGCTATGAGAGTCTTCTAGACTGCATCGTGCAACATCTGAGGAATTAGGATCCTCACCTTTGCACGAATGTTGTAGTTAAGGCCAAACACAAACTTGTTGACCTTTAGCTTCTCCATGTTTAGATGCGAGGCATACCGAACTAGCTCCATAAATTGGGTCTCATACTCTGACACCATACGACCACCCTATCGTAAGGCATTGAACTCATTGAGTTGGCGCTCAATGCATTCCTCTGAAAAATACCTCTCTCAGAACCGCTCCTCGAACATTTCCTATGACATATCTTTGACGACCATGTTTAGCTGAGGTATGAGCGTCTTCCACGATAGAAGAGCGCTCCCCTTTAGCTGAAAGACCACTATGCAGACTTTGATGTTGGAGGTGTAGTCACAAAGTTCAAATCACATCACCATGTTTTCCATCCATGCCTCAATGATAGAGTTTTCTGTGGCACCCATGAACTCGGGAAACTTCACCTTCTCGAGTTCTCTGAGAAAGCTACCACCACCATCTGAAGCATGTTGTGAACCCTCATTGGGTATAGGCACCCTAGCCTCATCTCTATCTTGTCGGTTGATGAAGGCCTCTGATGTCCTTTGAAGGGAACTCATAAAACCAACCATATCTCCCACAAAAATCTTCTCCTACCCAATGACTTATTCTTCTCCTTGGGGTTAGACCCCTCTAGGATGGATGCTATTGGAGGAAACACACCTCTACCCCTAACAACATGTCATCTAACTCCACGATGTCCTCTAATCACTATTACCATATGGACTCATTTCAATTTCATTAGAGATAAGTTATTAATCAAGTGCTTAATATAGTGGAAGGTGTAATGATCCCAAGTTGCGGGCTTGAACCCACTCTGATACCATATGTATCATCCCCTCTGTTATGACAACAAATAATTATGTATAAAAGGTAAATATCTTTATTTTCATTAGGATATTAAATTCGTTACAACATAATAAACAACATCACAATTGATACATCATCATAACTAAAACGACACATAAGCAGTGTATTAACATAATTAACAACGACATGTAATCAACACATAAACAATGACTCAATCAACCATCATCATAATTAATAACGACACAATCAACACATCACGATCGACTAAACCAAATATAATAAATAATCAACCATGTCGCTGAGCATTAAAATAATTACCAACCCAACCTACATTGCAATGTTAGGACCTCTAAGAAATATAAGCGATGCTCAAGTCCATGATTCATCCGATTGATTTTGACCATTTAAGGTCTCACGACTGGTGACTATTCTAAAGAACAAGGAGGTGTCTAAGTCTCATTAATCCAATCAAGTCTACAAAAACTATATCAATCAATCATTCATAAACATCAATTATTCAAGGTGCAAGAGTATTATGATCACTTAATTAAACATACATCAACATTTTTAAATGAGTGCAATTAATCTAGTCACTTAGGAAACCCTGCATCAATATTACTCAATGCGCATGAATAATCTATTGACTTAATCATTCAGACATCATCATTATTCCATAGAGAATAGCAATCTAATTACTTAATCATCAACATAATCCATGGTGCAAGGGAAATCAATTGCTCAATCATTTATTCATTAACATTTTTAGTGGCACAAGAGTAAATTGATTACTAAAACAATCCTTAATCAACCTTGTATAAATGCGCAAGAGTAAACTAATTTCTAGACAAGCATAGGTCAACATAATTAAAGGCGTAAGAGTAATCATTACTTTTATTCATTGCACAAGAAATCCAATCACATTAAGTCCAAGGCGCAAGAGAAATCAATATTTTTATTCCATGGCGCAAAAGAAATCTTATCAAGTACCCAATCATGCATCACATTATTAATGGTCAAACCCTATGAACTTGGTAAATTTATTTTTTAAACAAACAAAGTGTAATATACTACGATTGGGCAATCACTAAACAATTTATCATGTACTACACAAGAACAAGGTGATAACCATATATACAATAGTTCAACAGAACGAGTGAATCATCGAGTGACAAGAATAATGCTTGCGTACCCTAAAGCTAATATATTAAGAAGTTCTAAACTTGTGCTCTACCAATAAATTTTAAAAGACGCAAGTAAAAGTAATGGCATATAAAATATTGCAACGTTAAACCATAATTCATGCATAAATCCAAGAATATAAACATGATACACATGATTGAAAGATGATACATATCA
>ML796713.1:283850-298014 GCA_009831015.1 Picea engelmannii | reverse complement strand
AAAATGTACAAGTCATTAGAATGCACTAATTACCATCACATACTACTTGGATCTCACCTTTACCTCATAGAATGGAAATCTTGAATGTAAATACACATGAATTTTAAATGTAGGCAACTTGATCACTCAAACATTGCATACTTAGGTTCATAACTGACCCAATAGTGCTTGTATTATTAGAGAAATATATTGAATAATAAGTCAAGGGGAATTACGGTAATGTGCTAAAATTTGGCTCCATTACTTGGCCTTGAATATTTTCTTTGTCTTAGGGAATAGGAGTGTCGAACTCCAAGTAAGGCTGCAAGGAAATTTCATACAACGCAGAGAAAGTGAAAAATCACCAGGAGAAATTCAAATTTGTTGGGCAAATTTGCACAAGGGAAAAACGCAGAGTTCAAGGGAAAAATTGGCAGGAGAAATTGACATTTGTTGGGCGAATTTGCACAAGGGAAAAATGTAGAGTTCAGAGGGAAATATCATTAGGGGATTCATAAGTGTGGGGAGAAATTTGCACAAAGAAAGAAAAAACATAGAGGGTTGCACAATAGAGGAATCGCATGGTAATATTCCAAATTGTTGGGCAAGTGTTACCACAACAAAAATGCAGAGATGTATAGAGAAAAATCCCATGGCTATATTCCAAATTGTTGGGAAAGTTTTTCACCTCAAAAACAAAGAGGTGTCAAGGAAATTTTCCAGGAGCTTCCCATGCTGGGCGATTTTTATACACATGAAGAAAAACACGGGGTTCAAGGGAACATTTCTAGGAGTTGCACATGTTGGGCGATTTCTACACATGAAGAAAAACATAGGGTTCATGATTCCAAGCAGATCTTGACCCAAAAAAAGACCCTAACAATGACCAGAAAGGGTTGTCTACTAGCAGAGTTAGGTACAAGGAGATTAAAGGTGTGCGCCTCCTTGTTTTAACAAAAAAAATAAGAGAGTCTTGCATGCAAGAGGGAAGGATTCCGATCAGATTCTAATGGCACCCAGAAACAAAAAATCAATAGGGAAAAGTACCTTCCAATTAACCATCTAAAACATTACCGACATTCCATTCACCAGTAGACTTGATTACAGTTAAACTTGTCCACAAGAAATGTTGAATCGATGAAGGATTTTACATTGTTGTCCAGCCATAGAGTTAAATTAATTCACATAAATCTAAATAGAAAGCCTACAAATTAGTGAATGGAAATGGTGAAATAAGTCAATCTAGAATTGTTTTGAAATTAAAGAAGGTCTCAGTCTCCACAAACTCTTATGTTATACAACCATCACAGGAAATACACAATTTCAATATCAATGTTTTTCACATAGTAGAGGAGAAATAAAAACAAAATTAGATATATATTCCCAAATCTTATTACAATTCAAATTTTGTATCACATAATGTTTTTCCATAAATCTAGAGTTCTAAAGAAAATTACTGAAATCCAATTTATAATTTAACTATTACAATTACAAGCTCAATAAAAATATCGTAACCGCTAGTGAAAAGTTCGAAAACTGAAGACGTCCTTGTACAATGACATTCCTTCCTATCTCCCACTTGGTAAGTGTTGAGACTTCACTGGTACCTCCTAGCCAATGCTGGGGGTACTCTTATTTCCCCTTAGCCCCCCGAGCTGCAAAGGGGCCACACACACCCCCAACCATAAATCCTCTAGATCCTAAATCACCTCGCAAGGTAGAGCTACCACTCTCTCTCAAGCTGGGTATCCCAACTCTCACAAGTAAAACCAGTCAAAATTTCTGCAGCATCACATTACTCATAACCAGTGTGATCTATTTCTCAACTCAACCATTTGTTTCATAAGAGTTTCCTTAATGACACATTCACTTTCACATTTAATTCACTTTTTAAATAATTAATTAAGAATTCTTTCCCCCATACACTTGTTACCCTCTCTGTGAGTTGCACAAGAAAATTCCATAATTTATTTTAATAAAACTCAATTTCCCTCACCCTTCCTAAAAGCACTCCTTAAATTGCTTCAAGTTGTCTCTTTATTCCCCTTATTTCCAATTAAATGACTAGCACCTTTCTAAAAATGAGTTGAGTTAAAATAATATTCTTCTCTAGTCAGACTAGTGTTAACTAGACTCTAGATACCTTTCTATGCTTACACATTCTTTTATTCTTTACTCCTTTATTATCTTAAATTCTAAATTGGTATTTTATGCACACGTGTGTATTGTATTAATTCTTTAGATTTATTTCATCTCTCTTAATTTCTTAAGTTGATTTACCCTGTTTCCTATTTTATCTAATTTTTAATTTAGTTATTGTAATCTCACCAAGCTTTATACTTAGGCTTAAATTCAAATAGGCTCAGTCTTTCATTCAGTGGTTTAAAATTAATAATTCCAATTCTGAATTAATTAATCAAATCCAACAATGTTTAAATATTTTACAAGATGTAAAAAATCACTCAAGGTTTTCTAGGCCACCTAGGTTCATTGAATAAAATTTTAATTATGCGACGTGCCCTTCAAGACAGACTCCATGCTCTAAGGGTGCCACTCTCCTTTGATTGAAATTTTAATTACGCGACATGCCCTTCAAGATGCACTCTGTGCTCCAAGGGTGCCACTCACCTTTGACTAGTTTTGGTAGTTGTCCAACCCCTAGATCCAGTACTTCATTCGAGCGTCCTTGTGATATACTAAGGGCTTCTAAGGAATAAGGACCCTTCCTTATTGCGCACCCCTTAGAAATCTTTGTGAGTGACTCTCTCAATCTACCCTCACGACATCGTAGAAATCTCAAAATAGGTAATCATTAACCTACAATTCGAGCCGCGATGAGAGTGTTAGTAGGCCGTGTCAGGGATGCCACCACACCTCTCCCTCAATATCCTGTTTCTATGCATGTCCCCTTTACTTGTTATGTGATTCAAATCCGAAAGCAATCGTCATCCTGCATCCATCATCAGAACATTGCCAATGATCCATAAACAACATCATAATATAATCGATCGTATGTCACATATGCATAAATGAAATACTCAAATCAATATAATCCACTCCCTGACTCAATCCAAAGTCCAAGGAGGTCCATTTATGCCATCAACATCCTCAATCTGTCAAGTGTATTGCACAACCATGGGAAACTTGTCCATAGCATATGTCAATACACATATAATAAATAACATAAAACCATAATCCATCAATATCATCATAAAGATCCATAAGCGAAACAAATAACCACATACTATAACCGGATCACTTGCACTCAAGTGTCCTCAAAGAATAAGTCAATAACATGTGCTCACAAGAGAAAAATGTTACACTTAAGCAGGAGAATAGGTTGGAAGAAGTACTTAAGCAGAATTAGCAACATAAAATTCCAGAAAATGAAAAGAACATAGTGACTCAGATTTGAAGAGGAATAAACTGTCCAATGTTCAGGCAACCATAAATTGAGTTCTAGGAAATGAAATTAGGCTTGCAAGATGATAATAGAAATCTCAAGGAAAGAAGAATAAGATGGAAGACTCTGATTTACCAAATTTACACCAAAACACCAATGAAAATATGAAGAATAAAAGAGGGAAAATCTGGGTAGAGCCAATGATATTTTTAATGGAGAACACTCATAAATAATGTTAGGGAAAAATTAAGCACTTAGGAATATATTTAACTTATTTTTGTAACTTATGTTTGAATATATTTAAAAAAAATTATGAGGAACTTGACTCATTTAATGACAAAATAAATAAGTTGAATACATAATAATTGTTGGTTGTTACATAAGAATAAAGGTATTCCTTGTTTTGTGAAAGGAAGATGATTCAATGTAATAGGGGACGATTGAGTGTTGTATAGAAGGATACTATTATTTTCAGATATATAAAGAGTAGAAGGAATTTAAGATCATAACTGTTGTCAAATGTATTAGGGACGTCTCTACTGGTAAGTTTGTTGTGGGTTTTTTTGAATTATTTTCATACAAATTATTTCTATGTGTTGTGTTTTCGATTACTCATATTGTTACCATTTCTGATGAATTCCTATAAGTATGAAGTTAAGGATATTATTTGCAATTATTTGTGATCATTTATACAATTTCATTTTTTTAATACATTTTTGATTGGCATGAATTAATTCTACTATCAATAATGTTATCTTATACTATATTCATTCAATTAGTTTTTCTCCTATAGGATAGGTTGGAAATAGTTAGATTAGTTAGGTTTCTTTTGTTTTAGATTAGATTTAGAGTTAATTAGAATTCATTGGGAGATGGTTTGTCTTCTTTCCCTTTTTCTTCTTTTAATTTTTAGTGGAAACCATGCCCACATGTCGGTCGAAAATGCTACCCCAAATGAGAGCATGTCTGATTGGGACCTGTCATTACGAGTTCTTCCTTACCTGCTTGATATGCCATTTGGACCCAGGAACATGAAAATTACACAAATGAGTACAATGGTATAGCTTATCAATTTTTTTTACTAGTATATGAATCTAATTTGGACTCATTTTTTTTTATAAATATGAATTCACAACAATACTTATAATTTGAAATATAATAATAAATTAATGATGAAATACTGTGAATTTTCAAATCCTATAGGATGCATTTTCTCCTATTCTATAGATTTTAATTTGGATCAACAACAATATTCCAACTATAAAAATTTCTAGAAATGAATCTTTGTAACTCAATAAATTATCTATTTCAATAATAATAAATTTTCCACACAATTCCTTAATAAAATGTATCCATATATATTTAATTTTTTTAATGGAAACTAACTACTACATATACCAATTAAAGTTTGTCAAAATCCACATAACAATAATTTGTATTTTTTCATATTTGATAAATAAAATGTATAAGGGTAACAATGAAAAAGCTTTTTGATTTAATGATTTCTTGACTTGCAAGCCCAAACCCATTCTTGTGTCAACTTGCAACTCCTTTGATAATCCACTGGGTGACTACCCCACCAATTCCAATGGGTGAAGCCACTAATATTTGGAAGAAAATTCCCACTTCAAAACACTCTTTAGTGAATCAAACTCTCAACAATTACCAACATAAAGTTCTCAAACATTAAAGTTTGTCAAAATCCACATAACAATAATTTGTATTTGTACATATTTGAGTCTGTATTTAATGATTTATCCTATATGATAGGTTCAAATTAGTTAAATTAGTTAGGTTTCTTTTGTTTTAGATTAGATTTAGAGTTAATTAGAATTCATTGGGAGATAGTTTGTCTTCTTTCCCTTTTTCTTCTTTTAATTTTTAGTGGAAACCATGCCCGCATGGCAGTCGAAAATGCTACCCAAAATGAGAGAAGGTCTAATTGGGACTTGTCATTACGCGTTCTCACTTACTTGCTTGATATGCCATTTGGACCCAGGAACATGAACATTACACAAATGAATACAATGGTATAGTTTATCAATTTTTATTTACTAGTATATGAATCTAATTTGGATTCAATTTTTTCATAAATATGAATTCACAACAATACTTATAATTTGAAATATAATAATAAATTAATGATGAATTACTGTGAATTTTCAAATCCTATAGGATGCATTTTCTCCTCTTCTATAGATTTTAATTTGGATCAACAACAATATTTAAACTTTAAAAAATTCAAGAAATGAATCTATGCAACTCAATTTAAATTCTCTATTTCAATAATAATAATTTTTCCACACAATTCCTTAATAAAATGTATCCATATATATTTCATTTTTTTAATGGAAACCAACTGCTACATATACCGTCCCCGAGGTGTAGGATAGTCGCTGATGGAGTGTGTTGTTAAGGGACTCCGTGATGTTAAAGTCATCGGTTTGAAACCTACGGGGACAAAAAATCCAGCCATGTTAAGGGTTGGTGTGGCTCAGGCCATGTGCAATCCCCAGGTGATTTTGATGAATTAGATGCCCCTAAGTCACGGTTTCTCATCAACAATTTAGACCCACAATTAACGGACAACTAACAAACAAACAAACAAAAAATACTACATATACCAATTAAAGTCTGTCAAAATCCACATAACAATAATTTGTATTTGTACATATTTGATAAATAAAATGTATAAGGGTAACAATGAAAAAGCTTCTTGATTTAATGATTTCTTGACTTCCGAGCCCAAACCCATTCTTGTGTCAACTTGAAACTCCTTTGATAATCCACCGGGTGATTACCCTACCAATTCCAATGGGTACTCTCATTCCCTGACAATCCCTCAGCCATAATAGGGCTATATAGAATGGATTAATATTGAAATAAGAGAAGAGTGAAGCCACTAAGATTTGGAATAAAATTCCCACTTCACAAAACTCTTTAGTGAATCAAACTCTCAACAATTGCCAACATAAAGTTCTCAAACATTAGATTTTGTCAAAATCCACATAATAATAATTTGTATTTGTACATATTTGAGTATTTGTACATATGTAACATCCTTCTCTTGCACGCACTGAGTGAAATTATTCTTTGAGTACACTTGCATGCAAGTGATCTGGGTTATTCTACTATTGGTTTTTTTGATTATGATTATGAGATATTGGGGATTTGATGATATGTTATTTTGTTGCATTTACATAGGCATGTGCTATTGACTGGGTTCTCCTGAGTGTGCAGGAATCTGGACATTGAGAATGCATAGGCATCGATGAAACCCGTTGGACTCTAGATTGAGTTAGGAAGTGGACTGTTAGGGTTTGAATGTTGTTGATGTGACATATGTACATATGATTAGATGATATGATGATTGATTATTATTGCTGAAATAATTTGTTGATGGATGCAATCTAATGATAGCTTTTCGACCAGACTCACATTTGGAGTAGAGGGGTCACACACGATAACTAGATAACATTGAGGGAGAGGTGTGGCAACATCCCCGCCACAACCTACTAGTAGTCCCGTCGTGGCTCAAACTATAGGTTAACGATTACCTAGTTCGAGAATACACACGATCTCGTGAGGGAAGAGTCTGACAGTCACTCACGATGATTCTAAGGGGTGCACAATAAGGCAGGGGCCTTATTTCTTAGAGGCCCTTAGTCTCCCACAATATCACCTAGCGGAGAATTTAATCTAGGGGTTTGACGTCTACCAAATTTAGTCAAGAGGAGAGTGGCACCCTTGGAGAACGTAGTTCATCTTGAAGGGAACGTCTCGCAAAGAAAACATAAAGAGGTGAGTAGCACCCTTGGAGAACGTAGTGATTTTTGAAGGGAACGTCGCGTAAAGAAAATCGAAGGAGGTGAGTGGAACCCTTGGAGCACGTAGTACATCCTGAAGGGCACATCACGATTTTAACTATGATAAGTTAATAAACGTAGTGCCTAGAAAATGATGCCTTCTTAGGACCTGGTCGACCTTAAAATGAATGGCGTGATAAGTAAAGTTTAATAAGAAATTTTCCCTTAAAAAGTATTGCCCAACCTAGGGAAATTAAAACCTAGGTCTAAGTAGAACACGTGGATACAAAAAAACTAATTAAACATGTAACAATAAGGGGGGGTAAGAAATTCAAACTTAATTATTAAAGTAAAAAAATTTATAATGGAGGATTAAATTTATTAAAAGGGTAAATGGTTGTTTTTATCTACACTTGCTAAATTGATTTTAGTTAAAAAGGAAAAAGGGTAAATGGTTATTTTTATCTACACTTTCTAAATTGATTTTTTTAGTTAAAAAGGAAAAAGGGGGAAACTTAAAAGAAAAAAGAAACTTAAAGAACAAGGGAAACTCAAAGAAAAGGGGAAACTTAAAGAAAAATATGAATGTCTAACTTAGTAAGGAATCTTTCCTTTGGAACTCTCTATTTATGAACTCAACTAGGAATTAAATAAGCCATAATTCATTTAAGAATTGTAAGGGAATTTTGGGACACCAAGGTGTGTTTTTAGGAATGCTTTTAGGTGGATGAGGGAAATAGGAATATTTTATTAATTAATAAAATTGATTTTTTGGTGAAACTAGGGTATCGGGCAACATGTGTACGGGGGAGGTTTTTCGAAATTAATTAAATGAAAAAGGAATATAATGAGGGTTTTGGGAAACTAATGACTAAGAAAACTCTATATAAAGGATGGTGGATGAAGAGTGTGGATCAGATTTGGCTTGCATGACGTTACGTTGCTGAAATTTTATCTTGACTAAACTTTCTCTTGTGGGAGTTGGTATACCCAGCTCGGGTAACGAGTGGTATCTCAACCTTGTGAGGTGAGCTGAGTTCTAGCATTCTCTGGTATTGTGTGCATGGCCCCTTTGTGGCTCAGGGGGCTCAGGTGGAAGAAGAGTACCCCTAGCATTGGTTGGGAGGTACCGGTGAGGTCTCATCGGTTGGAAAGACGAAGTCGGACGGAGCGCGAGCACGAGACATTCACTTCAGGATCTTTGCATTTGGCTACGGTACACATGTGCATAATTTGTATTAAATCATAGATAAATTTCTTGTTTATGCATTTCTTTATTGTCGAAATCTTGCTTGCATAGACACTATTAAAAGAAAAGACTCATTTAGTTATGCATATGAAATTTATCTCGGCTATAGTGCACCGTGTGAAATTGCAAAAGGGTCACTAAATTTATGTTCTAAGATTTGTTTTAATTACTATGTTTGTATTATTATCGAGGAAGACTGCATTTGGTTCTCAGGCCATTGTTTTATTTTACTCTGTGTTTTTATTTTTTTTAATAAAAATAAATTGTGTTTCCATCTTCCGTTCCTTTGTCCTTTAAGTTATTAGTCTGTGTCTGAGAAGTTGGCTAGGAGCCGAATAGACTGTATTTCACTCTGATGTTAAAGATTTAGATTCAAATGCCCTACTTTCCTGTGCATGGATAATAAGTGAAGGATAATTTATTTGTCAAGAAAATTCCTTACTGTGTACAACAAAAATTCCTCTTCTTTACTCTGTGATTTGTGTAAATTCCTGGGGATCTGAACTGTCTTTCCTTTACGTTTTTATTGAAAGAATCCATTGCCTTTGATTTGAGTATTTTCGTTATTGTATATTAAACATGTATGGAATTTACGCATATTAAAGATGGAATTTACATATATTAAATTTCCAATATTAAACATGTATGGAAATTTGCCTTGGCTGATGCAATAATAATTATGTTCTTGATCTATTTCAAAATTTTGTAGGAGTGGAAATCTACTAGAAATTTTAAAATTGTTAAATTCAATTTCAATATTAAATATGTGAAGAACTGTCTCGAAAATTTCTATGTAACCAATGAAAATGGAATGGAGTAATGGCTCTTATGGAATTATTGTTTGCCTTGGTTATTGATACCTCTATTGTTATAATTTTTCTTCATCTCATTTTTTTTTATCGTATTGAGTGAAATATGAAAATGGATGACATCATTTGATTGACACTCTCTCTTGCCACACATTACAACAAGGTTTGGACTTGATTCTCTCCCACGAAGTTAGTCAATCCTGAGAGTTGAAATTAAATCTATATTACCTACACATTATGACTTTCTTAGACCTGATACTGATTTAGTTATGGTTTCTGGACAATACTGTCTAGAATAACTCTGTATTCCTTAGATTCATGGATACAACCCTTTTATTTTTCATTTAAAAAAGAAGATTACCTTGTATTGTGTACCTTTTTCCCATTTCTTACTAATACCAGGATTTGTTAAAATCTATCTTCTCTCCAAAAAAAAAAATTATGTTCTCAAATTATATATTGTCAGCGTTAATCAACTCCTTCATATCAATAACATTTAACAATTTCTGTGCTTTCATTTTTGAATAAATTGGAGTAGCGATCTTTTTTCAACTGCCTAAAAACCGATTAGATGATAAAGGACCATTTGATATTTATGGGATTCCCATGGAGATTAGTTTCCCATGAAATCGTAATTGGTTGTTCACCTTTCTATTGAATCTCCATTACACTATGATAATGTGGGATCGATGCAGATTTAAACCTGTTACTTCTCTCTATAAGCAAGGAAACTAGGTTTTTGCACGACCGCCGCAAGTACATATTTATGAAACATGAAATTTATGCATGAATGAGTCATAGGTATTGGAGGAAAGACTTTATATATTTGATAGTAAGGATAGAGGTTTGTTCCATCGTTAATTTGATGATCAAAACCTGAGATTAAATGATAAAAAACATAATCATATCTTGAATCTATGACCTTGATCTACTTTATTATATACATATTCTTGTGATGTGAATCCATGAAATTTATTTTTACTTTCTTTTTATGATAAAGGATGCTCATATTCCTTTTAGTCAACACTGTCTTCGTTTGAAAGAATATGTCTCGTCTGGCAAAATAATTTTCTTGATTAAATCGTTATCTTTACGTAATTTCTGGGGAAGTAAGTTTTCTTCACCCTCTTGCACTCAAGTTTCTTTATTGAGGTTCAAATTTGCTTGTATCAGTTCTTTATATCAATGTTTTATTTTCTATATCAGTTCTTTAATTTCTTATATTACATATGATTAAGATATCTCTGTAATAACATTTCTACTATATAGACAATTAAAATAGAATATACATGCATATGAATTTTATAGATATTATTTAGATTAATTTTGTTTTACAGTGTGGGAGACTTCATTGATAAAAAGTGCTTCTTAAGAAAAAAAGAAATCCTTCAGCTAGTTGCGCAATTTAAATATTGAATGATGTCACCTTGTGTCTTGTGGACTTCTTGATTGGGTGCTTGGGTATAGGCTTCTTGTATTTTTGACAGTTAATTTGGTGTCCTATCGTGTTGGAGTTTTCTTGTGTTATTGGTCTAGTTACATTATGTTGCACCTTGGTTACTATCACACCCACGACTTTGTGATGGCATGGTTCCTAATGAGGGGATCATTGCGTGCCCCGATTGATAGAAGTGAAGGATAACTTATCCAGAGTCATGCACTTCCTGATGTGGGCATTATGTTCATTGTAATTTATGTTGGTTCTTGTGCTGTAACTCTTATTTGTGCTTGTTCCTCGCTCGCTCTGAAGGTTCAAGTTACCTATGTCATTTTATGTTGGTTGCGTCTAGTTGATCTTGATGTTGTCGCATAGATTAGTCATTTTATTTGTCTATTTGATTATCTCATGTTTCGTCCATTTGGATGATGTGTTAGTATGTTGGGTCGTTGTTGTCTGTTGCTTGATTTATATGCATTGTGTTCATCGTCAAGTTGTGTGGATTAATTATTGTCGTTGTTTCCTTCCTTATTAAAATAAAAACACAATATTTCTTTTGCATTGTGTTGCTTGTATTCATAATAACAGGGGATGTTACATATGGTATCAGAGCCAGCTCGACCCGCGACTTGGGATCACTACGAATTTCGTTGGTTAGATATTTGATTGTAATGTTGCTAATTAAACTGATTTGTATTCATGCAGGTAATCTGTTATAGGAAGTCACAGAGGTAGATGATGGAGTGCTAGGAGAGGAGGCAGGATGCCTCCAATAGCATCCACACCCGAGGGGTCTAACCCCCAGGGAGACAAACAAGATTTCAGGTAGGAACAGTTAGCAATGGGTTATGTGGTTGGGCTGATGGGGTCCTTTTCGCAGATGTTTTAGGCACTGATCAGCTGTTTGGATAGGGATGAGTCCATGGCACCGGAACCCCTTGAGGTTCCACAACACGCTCTGGTCAGTATTGGTAGTATTCATCGCGAACTCGAGAAGGTCAAATTTCCCTATTTATTTGGTTCCCTGGACGACGCAGCCATCGAGGCATGGTTGGAGAATATGGCGATGTGCTTTTCACTTCGTGACTATACCTCCAACATGAAGGTCCGCATGGAGGTATTTCACCTGAAGGGGAGCACTCTTATATGGTGGAAGATGCTCATGTCACAATTGAACATGGTCATCAAAGACATGTCATGGGAAATGTTCAAGGAACAATTCCGAGAGAGGTATCTATCGAAGGAATTCATTGAGCATCAGCTCAATGAGTTCAACACCTTGTGATATGGTGGACGTATGGTTCTTGAGTACGAGGCCCATTTTATGGAGCTGCTTCAGTATGCTTCGCATATAAATACCAAGAAACTTAAGGTCAAAAGGTTCTTGTTTGGCATTAATGTTAGCATTCATGCAAAGGTTAGGATATTGATGCCTCAAAATTTGCATGATGTCATCTAGAAGGCCCTCATAGCATAGGAGGAGCTTATTAGTGGGGTTTAGAGAAGGACTCCAGTGAGACCAACAGGGCAGGTGTCATTTGGTACATAACAACATCAGACACCATCTAGACATTCACTAGGATATCGTGGTTTCCAGAGAGGATCCACTTTCACTACAGCTCGACGAACAACACCTAAGAAACAAAATCCTTACAGAGGACTAGAGCACCAACAACAATGTCGACCGCAACAACAAAAAATTAGGCATGTTCAACAGAACAGACCAGGGTTCCAAGCCAGTGGTTCGTCATCTTCTACTTTGGGTACCAGGAGTAATGGACCAAAGAAAGGGTGTTGGACGTGTGGGGAGCCACATTACCAGTGCGACTTCCAGTGGAGAGGACTAAAGCATTTGGATTATCGGGACCCACTATCATAGGAGATTTGGGAAAGGCCCATCGGATCCATGCAACGGTGAATAACCACCAGGAAGAGCACCAATGGATCATGCCTGAGACGTCAGGTACCATCGCTGACCAAACCCTTAGCATTTTGATACATCCAAGTGCTATCGAAATTTTTATTTCTAGTGCAACGCTAAAAATAATTAAGATAAAGACAGTCGAACAGGACAAATTTAGCTTTGTAGAAATGGATTTGGGAGCCAAAAAAAAGGTTGGAGGGAAGGTTATGGGTTGTAGCCTTAACTTGGGAGAGTTTGTCACCAGGGCCAGCCTGTACATCTCGATCTTAGGATCTAATGACATCGTGATCGGTATGGACTAGTTGGAATTGCATGAGGTGATACTCAACTGTAAGACGAAATGGTTGAGCTTGGTCGATGATGAGGGACAGAGACACGTGATTTTAGGTCAGAACCAGGGAGTTTCCCTGAGGTTCATCTCTTCCTTGCATCTATGCAAGAGTATGTCCAAGGGATGCAAGATTTATGTGATCCTTGCGTTAAATGAGAATGGAGTAGCAGAAGCTCTAGAACATGTTTCGGTGGTGAGAGAGTTTACGAACATCTTCCTGGATGAGTTACCTGGGATTTCGTCAAAGAGGGAATTGGATTTTACCATAGACGTAAAATCAGGGATTGAACCGATAGCAAGAAATCCTTATCGGATGACAACCCTGGAGTTACAGGAGTTGAAAATGAAACTGAAGGATTTTTTGGACCTAGGACTTATATGCCCAAGTGTGTCACCGTGGGGTGATCCTGTTATCTTCATACAGAAGAAGGATGGGTCGTGGAGACTCTGCATTGAATATCGTCAATTGAACAAGGCAACGATCAAGAATTAATATTTGTTGCCAAGGATTGATGATCTGTTTGATCATATGAAAGGTGCGATGGTGTTTTCAAAGATCGACTTGAGATTAGGGTATCACTAGTTACGTATTAAGGAGTGAAACATCCCTAATACCACCTTTAATATGAGGTTTGGACATTATGATTTTACTTTTCTACTGTTTGGACTAACGAACGCCCCAGGGGTATTTATGCATTTGATGAACGGGGTGTTTTGTGAATACTTGGACAAGTTCATCCAACTGTTCATTGATGATATTTCTATTTACGCTCGAACGATGGAGGAGCATACTGATCACTTGCACATGGTACTACAATGTCTACTAGAGAAAACAATGTATGGGAGATTGTCTAAATGCTCGTTTTATCAATCAAAGATTCACTACTTAGGGTATGTCATCTCCGACGAAGGTATCGTCCTGGATCCAAAAAATGTCGAGGCTATTATGGAATGGTCTGCACCGACGAATTTCCCCAAAGTGTGTAGCTTCATGGGTTTAGAAGAATACTATCATGTTGGACACACCTACCACACTTAGAGGGGGGGGTGAATGAGTGTGGGGCTCTTTTTCCCAAAACTTTCCTCTTGCACAAAAACTCATAAATTAGCATTCAACATTTATTCATTACCCATTGTTGTCATTTATAACCAGTTAGATGTGAGCACATATCAGCAACATATATCAGCAATATATCATCAACAAGTCATCACCACAATGAACACA
>ML796713.1:240391-281977 GCA_009831015.1 Picea engelmannii | reverse complement strand
CCAACCATTCTTCTAGGATAACTCAATCCGCAAAGCGTCTTCCCGTGAGGGCTTTCACCATAAGGGGACCACTTTGGAGTTCATCCATTTGTTTACCTTTGCATCGATTGGTTTCCACTTGGACATGTAACATTCTCATCAAGAGAACCATATCAATCAATTACTTGACATCAACCAATGACATCAATCAAACCAAACCATTTACATATGATCCAACAATCTCCCAAGTAATCAAACCATTGGCATCAATGACAAACCATTGGCATCAATGACAACATGATCCAACATATCGATGGTTCGTCAAAGGTTTTTCAAAGATATCAAATTCGATTACGGAATTGCAGAAGAAGAACAAGAACTTTGTTTGGACCAAGAAATGCATAGAGGCATTTCAGAGGCTCAAGGAGTTGTTGACAACAACATCGATACTAAAGGTCCCTGACATGGACGTTGACTTCTTGGTATGCACTGATGCATCCAAGTAAGACTTAGGCGTCGTCTTGATGCAAGATGGTCTAGTGATCGCTTACATCTTGAGAAAGTTGAGAAGGCATGAGGAGAACTGTGTGACGCACAATTTGGAGTTGTTAGACATTTTTTATGCCTTGAGAGTTTGGAGACACTACCTTATTGGACATAAATTCAAACTAAAAATGAACCACTATGAACTACAACACATCTTTATGCAAAGCGAATTGAACGCGTGACAATGACGTTGGTCGGAATTTCTTAGAGAGTATGATTTCAAGATTACTTACATAAAAGGAAAAGTGAACATAGTGGAAAATGCATTGAGTCAGAGACCACACATCTTTTTGGTGTTGCCTCTTCACACAAATCTACATGAAAAGCTTCTAACTTTACAGCGTGACGATGACTGGTACAAAGAGGTCAAGGTTTTTATTGGACAAAACACAATGATGGTACCAAAATTTGAAGTATTTACTATGGACAACAACCAATTTTTGAGAATTAAAAGTCAAATATACATACCTCCCAACGACGAGTTGAGGAGTTTGATCCTAAACGAGGCTCACAGAGCAGTGTAAATGGCTCACCTTGGAGTCACAAAGATGAGGGCATACCTTAAACCCTTATTCTTCTGGAAAGGAATGAAAGCAGACATAGTCAACTACATGGCAAGATGTCTAGAATGTGAGCAGGTGAAGGATGAACATAGACATCCGGCAAGATTACTACAACCACATGCAATTCCATAATCGAAATGCGAGGTCATTTCGATGGATTTCATTGTTGGATTACCACTAACGACAAGGAGACACGACTCTATTTTTGTGTAGTCAACACTCTGACGAAGAGTGATCATTTTATTCTTGTGCATATGACGTATCAGGCACCTGACATAGCTATAGTTTTCATCAGTGAGATTGTGAGGCTGCATGGCGTGCCTAAGAGGATTATATCCGATAGAGGATCAGTGTTTAAAAGACAATTTTGGACTAGTTTCCAAGAGGCCTTGGGAACCCAAATTAACTTTAGTACCGCATATCACCCGGATACAGATGGGAATACCAAAAGAACAAACAAAATCTTGGAGTACATGTTGTGTATGTACGTTATGGACCAACATAAGCGCTAGGAATAATTCTTTCCACTGGTAAATTTGCATATAACAACCATTATCAAAGAACTATTGAGATGGCACCTTTCGAGTTTCTTTACCGGAGACCATGTCATACACCTTTTAGTTGGGATTAACTTGAGGATAAGGTCCTGGTGGGACCATAAGTGATCTCATACAAACCCTTTGAGTGACAAAATATGC
This sequence comes from Picea engelmannii, assembly GCA_009831015.1. NCBI lineage: Eukaryota > Viridiplantae > Streptophyta > Pinopsida > Pinales > Pinaceae > Picea > Picea engelmannii. Next base: position 280,191 of record ML796713.1, on the reverse strand, counting down.
TTCCCACCTAGACAATAGTGTGAAACCTCTAAGTAAAAGAGTCCCTAACGTTTTAACCTAGGTCATGAAAAATGAGTGTTAGTAGGTGGTAACATGAATGTTGTTCCTCCTCTCTTGATAGTACACCATACATTTGTGTACAAGCTCATTACCCATGTGTGGAGTTATTGACAAGCATATTCCCTGTGTTGCACACACTGCAATCGATGCATCAAATAATTCCATAATAAAAATGAAATAATAGCATTAACCATATAGCATTATAGGTTATCCTGACTCTATTTGGACTCCATAATAATGTTGATGCAATCCCACATCAATATATACCTATGGTTTCCTGTCACACTAGGAAATCCATTAGTAGCATTTGCAAATTAATGTATCGAACATTTTCATTTTAATGTGTCATAACCATATGAATTGACAACGTCAGTTACAACATATAATTCATCCATATCAACATATAAATATTTAAATGATCCCATTAAAAACCATAGTTTAAAACCAATCAAATAATTAAAAGTTTGAGTTGCATCATCAAAGTACAAGTCAATAAACTAAGTCATCTATAAACAAAGTCCCTCAAATAATAATATCCACTATCTCATACAAGTAGGAAAAAATGGGTCACTACATCCGCTCCCTCTTCAGTAAACTTCATCCCAAAGTCATAAAATTTTTAGTTGCATCCTCCTAGTTAGTGAAACTAAGACTATAGCTATCACACTAGACAATTACTAGATCTACCAAGCAATGTCAAAATTGTCAAGTGCACTAGCTTAAAATGTGGATGGGTTTAGTCACCAATGCCTCCTCATCCAAAATCTTCAAATAACTCAAATCAATTACATACAAATGATATTAAATGTAATGACATAACATAAATACATCAAATCCATCATGCATGTGATCTAATGACAATAATAAATTGGTTCCTTTATTTCAATAATTTCAAATGGTCAAACATATCGTGACAAAAACTTATCTCCTTCATCAAAATTAATTGATATGTTTTGTGGTATCTGTAGGATTAAACCACATGCCAAGATCTAATTGTGAGTAGGAAATACTACACTAGTTATTTTCAAAAGAAAAATAGGAGAGAGAAAAATAGAATCAATCTTCACACATAAGAGACTAAGAAACCAACTTGAATCACCTTGTATTAATCCTTGATCATTAATACAATATATAGAACTCTCCAGAAGAGGAGTAATGCATATTAGGTTGGGGTTTCCATGTGCATGCTTAAGTTTAAAAAGCAAGCACTCCCACTAGAAAGAGTTAACTAAAGTCAAGAGTTTCTAATAATAAGGAAAGGTCCAATTGAAGGTGTGAACTCAAATGAGAACTCTCTAGGAAGTCAACATGCATTCCACACTAGAAAAAATCTCCTAGAATAAGACTATAGTCCAAAAATTAAACTAAAGCCTTAATTCAGAGAGAATTTCATAAATATGGAAGGTCACTAAAAATAGGAAATAGGTTAACTCCAAGAATAAGATTGGTAATGTGAAATTCCTTAGGATAATAATATTCTCACTTAAGTGCACTCTCTAGCCAAGAAATAGGAATTATCTCCTAAACTCAAGGAGTGAAGAAATCTTCCTCCTACAAAATAATAATTTACCTATTGTTGGTTTATGAGCCCATGTTTTTGGAAACCAATGATATTACATATAGGTATCCACTCGCTAAAAAGAGACCTGCTATAAATATACATGCTATAAATAGTAGTCGTCTTGAGAAGGTGAAAAAATAAAAAAATGAGTATGCCATTGAATATGTAGTTGAGCGTGTACCCTAACACCCCCTCTAAAAAACAACCATGGTGTGAAAAATGTTGAATCTTGACAATATGAATCCATGTTAGGTACTCGTGTACAAGTATAAATGCATAACAAGGGAACAAAAGTGAGCTAAAGTGGGAAAACCAAGTGGGAACAAAACCCTCTCTCTAAATATGCTACTAACAAAAAGAATGTTAAGTGTTCATTTGTTAATATGATGTATATATCACTCCTAGAATGTCCCTTAATGATAAAAAACTTATGCTCGATGAAAGACTTGGTGAATATGTCTACCACCTTCTCTGAAGATGGACATAGCTTCATATCAATGACTCCATCCTGAATTTTTCCTTGAATAAAGTGCATATGAACCTCGATGTTCTTGGTTGACTACCTCTAATTTGGGTCTCTACACAGCTTGATATTACTCTAATTATCAGACCATACAACTATTGAACAATGAAAATGAATTCCCAAATCTATAAGAAAGTGTTGCAACTAAATAGCCTGAGTAGTAACATTCACTGCACCCTTGTATTATGCCTCTACTAATGATAAAACAATTTCTGATTTCTTCTTACTTGACCAACATATAGGTCCCGATCCAAGGAAGAGGACATATCTTGAAGTGAAATTGTAGCCAGTGGTATTTCCTTCCCAATCCAACTTCATGTAACTGATAAGATCTAAGGAATATCCCGCTGCATAGTGTATACGAAAGATGGTAGTCCCTTTGACATATTTGAGAATCTTGTTTGTTGACTTCCAGTGAATCTCATGTGGATCCTGCATGTAAATGGAAATTGATCCAACTGCATAAGTGATGTTTGGTAGATAGTGTGTAAGGTAGATAATACTCCCCACCAACTATCAATATCTAGTACAATCAACCAAAGGTGATGCATCAACATCCTCTAGTATAACCCCTGACTAAACGACTGTTGTAGATGGCTTGCAATATGTAATCTGAAACCTGCCAAGTAGATATATGGTATACCTGGAATGATACATCAAGATTCTTGAATCATTCTATCTAATTTCAAATTTACCAAGAAATTAATGTAACAATCCCATATCTGTCATAGAAAACCTTGCATGAAAAGCGATCTTCACTACAACAATGGAGGAGGATGAGATCCATCTGATGAGTAAATCATATGCACAAAACTATCAATATTATGGAATATGTGTGCCTCATCATGTACAAATTAATATATGATCTACATTTAAGAAAACCTATAGACAGAAGATAAGATTCAATTTTAGCATACCATGCTCAAGGTGCTTGCTTGAGTCCATACAATGATTTCCTCAATCTGGAAACTAATGGTGGATCTTGAAAATATCCCTTTATATGATACAAATATATTTCCTAATTAATATATCCATGTAATAATTCATTATTCACATCCATATGATGTACCTCTCACTTTCTAGCTATCACAATATCTAGAGCTAACCAAATGGAAACAATTTTGGCAACCAATACAAAAGTATCATCATAGTAAATTCCTTGTACTTGTGAGAAACATTTAGATAATAATTGATCCTTATAATTTGTAATGTATCCATCAACATCCCTCTTTTTCTTTAAAATCTACTTACATCTAAAAATATTCTTGTTGGAAGGTAGAGAACCAACTCCCATGTGTTGTAGAACCAACTCCCATGTGTTGTTATCTATCAAGGAATTGTACTCCTATTTCATGGCTTCCTTCCAATTGGGGTTTAATTTATCCTATGCATACAACTAAGGGTATGATACAAGTACCATATAAAAGTAAATATGCAACAAAGGTTTGTTGGTAGTAAGATCTTGCATAAGCTCCACAAACTGAAATCTGGTTCTCTGTGGATCGACAAGATCACCTGCTTCTTGAAGAGTATGTTGTACCCATAATGGTAGATGTTGTGGAAATGAAAATTCTTGATAGTGATAATAAATATAAAATATATAGTATTCAGATATCTGATAAAAAATATGATCACAAGAAGTTTCATAAAGCTCTGCAACTAGTGGTGGTGGAGACAAAGATGTGGACTGCTCCTAAAGTACATGTGAAGGACCGTCTTCAAACTTAATACTCCTATGAATGGAACATTCATTAGAATGTGTTATAAGAGATAATTAATTATATTTATGAGTAGAGTGAGAGAAGGTGTACAACTTGAAGTGGTGATTAACCACACCAACAACAATTTTTGAACCATCTGACAAGTCATAAATAATAACTAATTCCATAATGAACTCCACCTTTTTCCCTGAACCCAAATGAGTGTTTTGATAGATGGAGAGGAGATTCACTCAAATATTTGGAATATGGAGTAGATTCTAAAAGCATCCATATTCTAGATAAAATCTAACCCTAATGCATACCTTAGCAGGAGAATAATCTCCCATGAAGTTCAGTGGTCTGGAATAAGTCTCCAAGTATGCGAAAAGTCTATCTGATGAGGCCATGTGATGGGTAGCCACTTAATAAATCACCCAAGAATTAGGAGAAGATGAAATAGAAAGTAATGCATTACCATTACCTATTTCTGATGATGCCTTGTCTAAAGACATTTTCCTTGCATTATCTAGAATACAATCCTCAAGGTGATGTTGGTCAAGTGATTGTTCCATGTGATCTATGGTATTTTTCATGGAAGAAATGTTAGGATGGAACCCCTTGTTACAGTAGGAACACTTGGTATTATATTTATTTATCTTTGATTCCTTGGAACACGAAATCTCATCTATGGAATTTTTCTTACCTTCCTTCTTGTTCTCTTAGTCCTTCTTACCCTTGTTCATCTACTAGTTCTTATTTTAAATTCATTGATTTTTAAGCGCATGGGGATTTGAACTCTTGAGTTCCCTTATCTGGATGAAATTTTCCTTCTCATGTATAAGTTCCTCCTTGAAATCATCTAGGGATGGAGTCTTTAATGTAGACCCAATATATAACCTGGTACTATGAAAATAAGAAGTGTAGACATAATACTCTGGTCCTACTTTTGTTAGAATTGAAAATATTAACTATTAATCTTTCTTATCAATTCCACAATCCATAAAATGATAAAGTAAAGTTTTAAAATTATAGAAGTAGTCCTGTAGTTTATCGAAATCACTCGGATTCAATGCATATAGATCATTCTATGACTGATGGCCTCTTAGGTTGTTTTGCTTGCCTAGCAAATCCTTCAACTTTTTCCAAACATTGTTAGAAGGCCTGCAAGTATCGACATGGAAGAGGAGATATGGAGAGATGATCAATAAAAATATCGTGTAGGCTTCATCCATTCTGTTGAAGTATTTTGATTTCTTTATGGCTGAAGTAGGCTCAGCATTAGTCCCGATTGTGACCCTATACAAACCCTTGTTGTGAAGTAGAATCTCTATATTGTGCTTCCACTCAAACTAGTTGAAAGGTATCAAGATCCCTAAAGAAGATGGTTTATCCATAGTTCTTTGAGGGATGTCCAATATGATCTATAAAACTGCAATAAAAGTGAATACTCCCTCAATAATAGCTTTGATACTATGTAGTATTAACCCACACTTCAAGATCTAATTGTGAGTAGGAAATACTACACTAGTTAATTGCAAAATAAAGAGAGGGGAGAGAAAAATAGAATCAATATTCACACATAATAGACTAAGAAACCAACTCGAATCACCTTGTATTAATCCTTGATCACATGTACAATATATAGGACTATCCACATGAGGAGTGATGTGCACTAGGTTGGGGTTTCCATGTGCATGGTCAAGTAAACATAGCAATCACTCCCACTAGAAATTAACTAATGTCAAAAGTTGCTAATAATAAGGAAACATAAAAAATAAGGTGTGAACTCAAGTGAGAAATCTCCATGAAGTCAACATGTGTTAGACATTAGAAAAACTCTCCTAGAGTAAGACTAGAGTCCAAAAATGGAAATAATGTCCTAATTGAGAGACAATTTCATAAATATGGAAAGTCACTAAAAATAGGAAATATGTTAACTCCAATAATAATATGGGTAACAAACACTTCCTTAGGAGAATAATTATCTCACTCAAGTGCACTCTCTATCCATAAAATATTAATTTTCTCCTAAAATCAAGGAGCTCTTCCTCCTAGAAAATAGGAATTTACCTAATGGTGGTTTATGAGCCCATAGTTTTGGAAACCCGTGATATTTCCCCATGGTATTACATATAGGGAGCCACCAGATAAAAAAATATCACTATACATATACATGTTATAAATAGCAATCCTCCTGAGAAAGTGGAAAATGGAAAAATGAGTAAGTCACGGAGTATGTAGTTGAGCATGTACCCCAATAGTATCATACACAAGAATACTTTGTCCCCAACTTTGTAATTTATATCAAATCCATATGCATCTGCATAACCCTTTTGTTTATCTTGTGCTTTTTTCAATCTTCCCTTAATCAGTTTGATTGGTTCTTCCATTTATTGTATTAATTCTAGTCCAACCAAGACTATGTCCTCTAGCATATCCAAAATAATAGGTATCCTACATGGAGAACATGGTCTACCATAGAAAAATTCAAATGGTGCCATGTTAATCAAACTTTGATTTGATTTATTCTTTTAGTCTATCCATCAGTGTCTAGGTTGTATGCTAAACTAAAATTAAGTTGCATTACCATTCCTTCTTGGAAACTAATCCAAAATATTCATGTAAACACTAACCTTTTGTTTTATATTTTCTTCTTTGTAATTCCATGTGACCTTACTATCTTATTATTAAACACCCTTGTAGTCTCTAGTGTTTAGTATGTTGTCTTTATTGAGATAAAATATTCACTTTTGGTCAAAGTGTCTACTACCACAAATATAGAATTGTGTATCCTCTATATCATAGATAATCAATCAAAATCACTTCCCATTTTGATTTTGGTATCACATGTGTCTGTAAAAATCCTATTGGATGTTGATGCTCAACCTTCACTTACTAATACTCCATACATATAATTACAAAACTAAATACATCCTTCTTTATTTCTTTCCAAAATAATAAAATTTTAGGCCTACATTCATGTTCTTGATTCTTAGATGAGATATATAAACCGTTATATGGTATTATTTTAGTATCAAATTATGAATTTCATTATTTACTGGTACATATATCTTTCTATGAAATATTAGTAATCCATCTTCATCTAAGGCATATCCTTAATATTTCACAACTCTCATTAATTCATTTTCTAGATACAATTTAACTTATTTGTACCATTTGTCTTCTAATTGTAAGTCATAATTGAGAAAACATGTGGCCTTTGAATCAAAGAATTTGCTTGTTGGAATTATTTTCATTGATGTCAAAGGATTAATGATGTCCATGGGTTTCAAACCCATGGGTTTTGGGTATTCTCCCGTGGTATTTAGGTTATTTTCCCATGGTATTGGGAATTAATTATTTAATTAATGGACATGTCCCTTCATGAAGGGTTATGAAAAAGTATAAAAAGAGAAATCATTGAGAGAAAGGTTGTGTGTGAAAAATGGATTATAAAAGATTGAATTGTGAAATTAGATTCAGGTCATCTTGACATTTTCGTGATAATTTTTTCTAATAGGATATTTCAGACTTTAGTATTTTAAAGAGATGGAAGATAAAAATTGGTGTACATGTGGTAAAAATTCCATATGATTTTTCACTATACCTTTAGAGATATGACTTGTGAAAGTTAGGGTTCTTTAATGCTCCTGAAATTAGCTTCAAATAGGTCATCTTGACACTTTCGCTATAAATTATTTTATGGGATCTTTTAGACCCTAATGTTTTTCAAAGACAAAGGATAGATCTTGGTGTATATGTCTTAAAAATTTCATATGTTGGTACACTAAAATTTATGATATATGCCTTGTCAAAGTTAGGGTTCTTGAATGCTCTGAAAATAAGTTTCAAACATGTCGTCTTGACACTTTCTCTATAATTTATTTTCTTCGACTTTCAGACATTAAAATTTTGTATAGAAATAGGATAGATAGTGGTGCACATGTGGTAAACATTTTAGATGTTGGTTCAATAAACTTTTTGATGTATGCTACGTGGAAGTTAGGGTTCCAGAATGCTCCCGAAATCAGTTTTAAACAAGTCAATTTGGAATTTTCACTATAAATTCTTTTTTGTGACTCTTAAGATTATGAAGTTTTTATAGAATAGAGGATACATACAAAAGTACCTTATGTAAAAAATTTAGATGTTGGTATATTGTACTTTCTGAGATATTCTCTATGGAAGTTAGGGTTTCTGAATGGTCCCAAGATCAATTTTAAGCATGCTAGTTTGGAATTTTCACTATAACTTTTTTTTCCTGGAATTCTTCAGACTGTGAAAATTTCAAAGAACAAAGGGGAGATATTGAAGTAAATCAAGTAAAAATTTTAGCATCACATTTACAAAATTGGATACATGACATGTTGTACAAGTTCATTCTTGGGAAGAAGGTGAAAAAATACAACCTTTGGGAAAGTTTCCATTTGGAGATTTAAATTTTGGCAAGACTTAGTAAAGGTAGAAGGATTTAGTAGACATGATGAAGGAATAAGTAGTGAGTAGACCTGGTAAAGGCATAAACATTGAGAAAACATGGTGAAGGAAGAAATAGAAAGAAGACTTGGTGAACGTTGGTGCAGCTCATAGATCAATGTCTCTTGCTAAGTTGGTGCTTAGTGGCAGGGATTGGTGTCTCCAATCAATTGATGTCTATAAATATATATAATATATTAGTGTATCTTTATAAGTTGGTTCTTAGTAATGGTGATTGATGTCTCCAGTGGATTGGTGTCTATGAAGATTTGTAAGAGATTCCTATCTCTTCCTAAGTTGATGCTTATCAGTGTAGATTGGTGTCTCCATTAGATTGGTTTCTATGAATATCAATAAGAGTAGGTTGGTGCATATTATGATTCAAACTAGTGGGGATTGGTGTCTCCAGTAGGTTAGTGTCTACAAATATTTGTAACAATAGGTTGGTGCCTACAAATATTTATAAGATTATGTTGGTGCCTACAAATAATTATAAGGAAACATTTTGTGGTGTTATATTGAAAGGATTTCCACATAAATATTATGTTCGATTTTCTACAATTCATATATCTTATATGTGATTGTTTTCTCATGGTTGATGAGTGTTTTAAAAAGTAAAAAATCATAAATTAGTGTTGTACGCAAATATATTAAAAAATATTTGTTGGTTTTCAAAATGGCTTCACGGTGAGCTAAATTGGCATCTTTAGAAAATAGGTTTTCAATGGTTTCTGGAAATACTTAACGGTTTGGTAAGAAATGCATTCCGAAATTTTCCTCCTTGAAGATTAACACGAATTTTAATCTGGACAATTCCATGCTCACTCCCAGAAAATTTCTAGAATCCTTTGTATAATTTGGTTGTAGGAATATTGTAATTATCCTTTAGATATTCATGTTCAATCATTATACCAAAAATTGGATATGTGTAAATCAAAAAATAAAAATGTATCGATTGCTATAAATATTCTAAGAATGGCTACATAATAATAGATTTTGTATCTATTCTAAAAAAAAGAATTAAAACTAAATCCAAAAAAATAGTCTCAACAAGATAAAATGTTGAATGCCATACATAGATGCAAGAAAAAATGATAGTTCACCAGATATGTCGCTCTTATCTCAAAATAGAGATCAATCCCTATTCAACCATAATTTTAACAAATGATGACAACAAGAAAGTGAGTGGCTTCGTTCACATACTCATCATCCATATAATAATCGAAATGATCAGTCATGTAATGAGTGCTCTAATTCTCATTCTAAGTATGACTTATTACTTCAAAAATTGTTTAGTTAAATCATCCAAAGTTTAATCTATCCTTCATATTGCGTTATAATAAACCTTGCTAGAATGATTTCCAAGACAACATAGAAAATTGGTTTTTACTTTTATGAGACCATAATAATAAAAGGTTAAATCAAAGTGACCTCTGTGAGAGGAATTATAGGCTTACCTTGATGGCGATCTCAAAGCACCAGAGGATCTTCTTCGTGGGTAAATCTATGGAAGAACCATTTTATTAATCTAACATAAACCCTCGTTTTTATGGAGTGAGATACATTAGAAGGTTGTGGTCCCGAAATAATTTCAAAAGGATATGAATTGTAATAATGAGGAGTTCAAACAAGTAGTAAAGTCTATGCAATGTGTTTTCCAAAAATTTTAGAGCAGAAGATTTTCATATTTGTGCCACAGGTGCAGTAATAAGTAATGTGTTCACAAACCTAGAGAAAATGAACATATCAAAAATCCCTCACCTAAATAGGAGAAGTTGATAAATTGTGAAGCAAGAAATGCAGAGAAAAAGAATAGAACATAAAACAGTATATTAGAATATATGAAGAAGAGTACAAAACGAGTACATGAAGAAGTTCAAAAGTAGTAAGTCTGAAGAAGTACTATGAAAAGGGAAATAGCTAAGATAAATAGGCTCAAGCAAATCAAGAATAGAAAGTACAGTTGTCCAGTATAGCTAGCAGTGTACAATCAGATTGTTGAGGTTACATTATATTTAACACCCCCTCTTAAACTCAACAGTTACAATCATCAGCACTGATTATTCCTAAGTGCTATCTCTAAAAATCAAAAACCGGTTTTCCTAGTGGCTTTGTAAAGATATCAACAAGATGATCTCGAGAACCACAGAATTGTAGTACAATATCACCGTTATTGACTAGCTCACATATGAAATGAAAACGAGTGTCAATGTGTTTGCTTTTCTTGTGAAACACATGATTTTTGGATAAAGCAATTGCTGAAGTATTATCATAAAAAATAGGAGTTGGATCCTTTTCTATATGTGACATATCTTTCAATATTCTTCTCAGCCACATAGCTTGACAAGAAGCTGAGGTAGCAGCGACATATTCTGCCTCTGCAGAAGATATTGAAACTATTGGCTGCTTCTTTGATGCCCATGAGATTAGGCTCGTGCCCAGTTGAAAAACATGTCCAGATGTGCTTTTCCTGTCATCTAGGCAGCCTGAAAAATCACTGTCTGTGTAACCAGAAAGTTGATTACTATTAGATTTAGTGTACCATAAGCCGAAATTGAGAGTTCCTGCAACATATCTCAGAATTCGTTTCGCCATTTTGCAATCAGAATCTTTGGGGGATTCCATGAATATGGAAACAAGGTTGGATGCATACATAATGTCAGGCCTAGTTGCTATAAGATACAACAAACTGCCTACTAAACTTTTGTACAAAGTAGGGTCCACTGTAGGGACTTCATCATTCTTGCTCAATTTTTTGCCTAGTGGTATGGGGGTTTCTGCTGGATTGCATCCTTCCATGCGAAGTCTTTTGATGATGTCTACTGCATACTTTTACTGACAGACAAAAAATCCTTTGGTTGATTGATCAACCTCAATCCCTAAAAAATATTTCATTATGCCAAGATCTGTCATCTCAAACTCAAATTGCATGGTATGTTTAAAATCTGTTAACTCAATATTTCCCATATAGATCATGTCATCAACATATAAACATACAATCAAAATTTTACCATGCTGATTTGTTTTGGTGTAAAGAGTTGGCTCATTTTGGCTTATGCTCAAACCACTTTTGATCAGATAAGTGTTAATTCTATTGTACCAAGCTCTTGGAGCTCGTTTTAAGCCATACAAGGCTTTCTTCAACCGATATACTTTGGCTAGCTGGTCCTTGACTTCAAATCTAGGTGGTTGATCGACATAAACTTCTTCTTCTAAAAGACCATTCAGGAATGCTGACTTGACATCCATCTGGTATACTTTCCATTTGTGTTGGGCTTCTATGGCCAATAGAGTCCTTACAATATCTAATCTTTCTATTGGAGCAAAATTTTCACCATAATCAGTACCAGGTTGTTGTGAGAATCCTTTGGCAACAAGTCTTGCCTTGTGTTTTTCAATCTGCCCTTTTTCATTGAGTTTAGTTTTGTAAAACCACTTGACACCAATACTCTTCTTGTGACTTGGCAAATCAACAAGATCCCATGTCTTGTTCTTATCAATGGAGTCAATTTCTTGGTTCATGGCTTGAACCCAATGTGGCTCCTTAGATGCTTCCTTAAAAGATGTGGGTTGACATGACATTAAAGAAAAAAGGTTGTGTTGTTCAAAGTCATCTAACTGCTGATGGATTTCTCTCAAACTTCGAGTTCTCTGATTTTGGGGTTCACAGAATGATTCCCTGCTGGAAGTTGAGTTATCCTGAGAATTTTCACGTTGTCTTTGTACCTACAATATTGGAAGAGTAGTTTGAGGTACTTGCTGTTATGAATTTTCTCCATTTTCAGAACTTGGCAGCAATGGATTTTGGCTGTCCATTTGCTGACTTTCTGAATCATTCCAGAATTGATTTTCTAGAAATTTTACATCTCTGCTGAGAATTAGTTTCTTGGTGATTGGATTGTAAATCCTGTAAGCTTTAGATGTTTCACTATATCCAGTGAAAATACATTTCTCACTTTTGTCATCAAGTTTCTTCTTTAATTTAGAAGGTATGTGAGCATATGCTATGCATCCGAATGTCCTTAGATGCGCCACATTGAGCTTTGTCCCACTCCATGCTTCTTGAGGGACTTTCATCTTTAGACTTGTGGTTGGAGATGTATTCAAAAGATAAACTGAGCATGCTACTACTTCATCCCAAAACCTATTTGACAAAATTTTCTCTTTAATAAGTGTTGCCATATTCATTATTGTCTGATTTTTCCTTTCAGCCACTTCATTCTGTTGTGGATTATATATGGCTGTTGTTTGCATGATAATGCCTTGTGATTTGCAGAAATTTGCAAATTCTCTGGAGTTGTATTCTCCTCCTCCATCTGACCTGAGTACTTTGATATATTTTCCACTCTGTTTTTCAGCTTCTGCCTTGAATTCTTTGAATTTTGCACAAGTTTCAGACTTGTGTCTGAGAAAATAGATCCATATTTTTATGCTGAAATCATCAATAAACGTTAGAAAGTAAAAGCTACCACCTATTGAATCTGTTTGCATTGGTCCACATAGGTCAGTGTGAACAAGTTCAAGATGTTGTTTGGCTTGATTGGAAGACTGTGGAAAACTGGTTCTCTTATGTTTTCCAAGTATGCACGACTCACACGGGGGAATTTGCTCTTTAAAGATAGGTAGACCATTGATCATGGAGTGCTTCTGAAGAAGACTTAGACTCTTAAATGGTAGATGTCCAAATCTTGTATGCCAAACCATTGTTTCATTCAGGGTAGATGCACTCTGTGCATATGGTTGAATCAGATTTGCAGTTCTGAGGGTAAGGGGAAACATCCTATTTGGAGTCATATGGATTTCAGAAATTAATTTTCTGCTTGGGATTTTTTCATATATCTTGCAAGATGCTCCCTCAAAAAGTACCTTATAGCCATGTTCAATGAGCTATTCTACACTTAGCAAATTATGTTTCAGATCTGGAACATGATAGACATTGTTTATGTCTTTCTTTACATTTTGTTTAGTAAGAATAGGAACAGTTCCTTTCCCTTGAACTTTGACTAAATAATCGTTTCCAAGTGTAATATCAGATGAGATTGAAGAATCAATGCATGAAAGTAATTCTTTGTTACCTGTCATGTGATTGATGCATCCATTGTCCAGCAACCAGAGATCTTTAGGTTGTTCTTCAGTCTTGTGGCAAGAGAGAAACATACCTCTTGAGTTTTCTCCCATGTGATTTGACACATGTGCTCTGCCTGAGAGCTGATCTGTTTGCTTCTTCCTGCATTCAGATTCATAGTGCCCATACTTTTTGCAGTAATAGCATTGTATGCTTGTTTTGTCATTTGACCGTCTCCCTCTGCCTCTTTGAGGTTGAAAAGTCTGATGTTGATTTTGTTGTTGTTGTCTTTGACCTTGGAAATTTTGATTCGAATACTGTTTTCTATTACCTCCACTGGAGTGAGGGTTACCTTGATTGGTCCCTCTTCCTTGGTGACCTCTTCTTTTTCCTCTGCTTTTCCCTCTACTGAAGGAGAATTGAGTTTTGAAGGCATTTGAGATTGACTCATATATGAGATGCAGTCTGGTCTCATGTGTCACCAGAGAACCAATTAATTCATATGTGGAAAATTTTGACAGATCCTTGGATTCAAGGATTGTTGTTACAACCATTTCGAATTTCTTTGGTAAACTTCTAAGAATTTTCTCAAAAATGCATTGATCAATGATGGTTTCACCAATCATTCTGATCTGGTTCACGATTCCCATGACTCTGGTCATGAACTGATCCACATTTTCGGACTCTGTCATCCTTAGAGTCTTGAATTACGTCCTCAAGGTCTGCAGTTTAACTATTTTGACCCTGTCATTTCCTTGGTAGGAAGATTTAAGGATGTCTGAGGCCTATTTTGAAGTACTAGCGCCTGTGATTTTTGAGAAAATCGAGTCATCCACAGAATTTTGAATCCAAAATTTATCTTTATTTTCTTTGTTTCTCTGAGTTGCCTGAGCAATTTTCTGCTGATTAGTCATGGCAGACAGGTCTGCTGGATCTGGTTCCACATATCCATGATCCACTGGATCCCAGCACTCTTATGCTTGAAATAAGGATCTCATCCGAAGAGACCAGAACTCATAGTTCTTTCCAAGAAGAATCAGACCCTGAGTTGGTCCTAAGTTGCTAGACGACATATTTTTTTTGAAAAAAAATCTCAGGAAAAAAATAGAGGGAAATTTCATATTTACCTCCGATCGTCGAAATGTCGATTGCCGATGAGAGCTTATCGGCCTTGAATTGGCCTTTGTCATGGTGCAATGTGACCACGCTCCTTATGGTAAATCGTTACGGGATTTTCTGGTTCTTTGTCTTTCAAATTGCCGAAATGAGAAATTCGCCTTTGGACAATTCAATGGTCCATATCTTCCTATGATCTGACGGTCCAGATGTTATGACCAGAACTCATAAGACCACAGTCAAACCTCTTATCGGGATTCGAGGTTTCGAAGGTTGAAATGCATTGGACCTCTTGTCCATGGAATCCCCGATTTCCCAATTCTCGATTTCATGATGGATGACCTTTCCTTTCGGGAAATTTCCCGATTGCTTTGATCTCTGCCACGCGTCCTCCTATATTGGATGGTCCTAAATTCTCCTCGTGAATTCGTGATTTGATATGTTCTGGACGCCTCGTCTCCAGGATCCATGAAACGCTGAACCCCGGTGTGCCGATTGGTTCTCCCGATCTCGCCCACGTGTCTGCTCAAAATGGACAACTCCGATCGTTTACAGGGTTTTCACCATAAAGAAACCCGATCCCTTGTCCTCAGGATTCGTGATTTAACGAATCCCGATGTGCCGATGGACTCTCCCCTTTCGAGACTTTTTCGGAGCCCTCGGATTTAAGCCACGTGTCCCCTCAAGATGGACGATCCTCGTCGTTTCGCGATTTCGTGACTTGCAACTCCAAATTCCATGTGAACTGAGAACCCCGATTGCCGAGATGTCGATGGTTTCCTCGATGTTCGTCACATGTCCAAAAAAATGGATGGTTGTGATCTTATCGCTATTTCGTGAATCGTGATTTCGCGACTTTCGCCGTGGAGTGTCTTTCGTCAACAAGACCTCCGATATCCCGAACTCCGAAATGATGATGGAGTGATGGCTTGGATCTGCTGCCACCTGTCCTCTGAGATGGATGGCTCACAATCCTCTCAGGATTTTGCGATACGTGATGTCAGGATTTCGTGTATCGGGGTTTTGGAGAGCAGTCTCCTTCGCTCATCCAAATCCTGATCCCTAATTTTGCGATGGGATAAGATCGACGGCTCATGATCTATCTCGATCCAATGGTCCAGAATGACTCATGATTTCACGATTCGCAAATTCTCATGCCAGTCTTCTGACCTTTACACCTTGTGAGTCAGCGAAATGTCGAGATCTCACCATGTGTCTCTTGATGGACGGTCCAGATGATGTCAGGATTTCGTGACTTCACAAGTCAGAAATTTCTCCTGTGCGTTCCAGAGAACTAAACCTCGTGAGATTTCTCGTTGATCCAATGACTATCGGTCCTTTGTGCAAGATCTAACGACTGAAATTCTTTCGTCTTTTCCGCGCTCTCTTCGTTCCTTCTAAACTGGTTTCCTGCTCTGGATCTGTTCGTAGGACGAATCTTATGGATTCAATGGTTGTTCTTTGCACATGTGATGCGTTCTTTGCTCCTGTGGAAGAAAGACTCGTGAATCTTTCAAATATTTGAAAGAAATGCACGGATTCTTTGAAGCTTGGCATTGTCTGCTGCAATCTTTAACAGATTTGAGTGATTTCCAAAATGCTTTAAACAATGTTTCCTTCTGCAACAATCTTTCACAAATTTGAACGAATTCCATGAAATCTTCAACGTTTCTGCCTTCTGAAGATCCTCTTCGTGAATTCTTTGATGATTCTTGAAAATTAGAAGAATATTTAAAGTTTCTTCTTTTGCACTCTCTTATTCCTCGATCTTTCGAGCGTTGTATGCTCTACTTTGACGCGTGAGCTTCTTACGCTAATCTTTTGAGCGTATGACGGTCTTCTTCCTCGTGGAATTTTCCTGCGAGGATCTTTCGAGAGTATGACGGACAACTCTCCAAGCCTTGTGAAAAGTCTGTGTCAAAATGCTCTCAAGGTCCGTGAAGCTCTGCGCTATTTTAGGATCGTGTTTCTCTCCATCCTGTGTGAATAGGCTTACTACTATAGCTCTGATACCATGACAAATTGTGAAGCAAGAAATGTAGAGAGAAAGAATAGAACAAAAAACAGTATATTAGAATATATGAAGAAGGGTACAAAACGAGTACATGAAGAAGTTCAGAAGTAGTAAGTCTAAAGAATTACTATGCAAAGGGAAATAGATGAGCTAAATAGGCTAAAACAAATCAAGAATAGAAAGTACAACTGTCCAGTACAGCTGGCAGTGTACAGTCAGACTGTTGAGGTTACATTATATTTAACATAAGTGACACCAAAGATATCAACAATCATAATGGATCTGATGAGATTTGAATTCATAATGTGATGACTTTGTATATTTCCTTAGTTTTGAAAGTTTTGCAATAATACGATTTATTAAATCCATGACAATCGTGGCGAACCTAAAATGCCCAAAGGATGATTCTGAGATCATTTCAAAATTTTGATAGAAAAGAGGTATCTCGTATCCCAAGTGAAATTTGGATTGAATGTTCAATTTTAGGCTCTGATATTAAATGCGATATATATGGTATGATGACCAATCGACCATATCGAATGATATTTATTACTAATGACTTAAATATCGCTCCACTGAAAAATCGAGTTGTATTTCATATTCATAATGGTGACATAGATAGGTATGTTCCAATCCAAAACATGATGACCAAGACACAAAATTCATGCTAATGCCTTTTAGATTTCAATGAGCCTTAATCTTGAAACTATCATTAAGAACCATTCATTGGAAAGATACGTTGATACCTCACCAAGACTGAATGTAATCATACCATGATACATACGTGGAAATCGAACGTTGTGTACTGATTAGAAATTTTACCTTTTAATTAATTCAACTCTAGACCATGAAAAACACTTTAAACATATGACACACCCATGGTAACCAATAAAAGAGGAATAATTCAAGACATAAATGTTAAGGCCACAATAATTCACAAAGGAACAACATACACTGTGAGAGATAAAATAAATAAAGACTAAGTTTCATGATGGTAAACTTTTTAGATCAAAGCATTTTGTACGATACCTTTGAACAAATGAATCTTAACAAGTGATAACTTCGAAATCATGAAATGATGTCTTTAATATAATATTTAGAAGATGTTGACCAATAAGATCTTATATTGCATTAAAAAAAATCAAAATAAACAACACACATGTTTTGGATTTATAATAATGTAACCCTTGTAATGCATATGAACCACCTTCTATGCCTCATACTATGGTGAATGTATTAATTCTTTCTCAAAGAAAGTCAAGGTCTAGGACTATTCAAAAAGGTTGTTTCTATAGTTTATTGTAATTTTCAATATTCGAAATAGAATTATGAAACCACATAATTTCAGGGCAGGGATTATAATATTTAAGACATTTGCATAACATATCGTGTATTACCACATATCTAAGTTTAACTCTCCTTTATTCAAATTTGATCAAATGTGAACAAATGTCATAGAAAAGATGTGTCACAAAAAGACTTCTTTCTATAAAATCATTATTATTACTCCATTTTTTCAACCAAGCCATTCTCATAGCTCATAAGAAATAGTGATAAGAAATAGATAAATTCAATAAGGAAGAGGTAATGACAAATTCCTGAATTATGAAGTTTGTCCATCAACATCAAAACTCTGCAGAAAATGAAATGAAATGGTGTTTGAATTTAATGTTGGAAGTCATGAAATTCAAACCAAAGAAAAGAAAAGAATATAAAATGATGCAGGAGCATCACTCCACCTCAGAACACACCAACTGATTAACATGATTGGTGTGCATTCAAGGAAGGGAGAGGCGTCACCCTCTCATTTTTCCTTCGAAATCTAAATCATGATCAAGGAAATAAATGTTGTCAAGCTCGTAGAGCCAAGTTTTTCCTTCGCACAAGCTATAGATGAGGTCTCCATTAAGTGGTTGACAGTAGGAGGGATCTGCATCTCATTTGGATCAAATTTCTATCATTGTAATCTACCTCATTAGTCATACATTTTGAATGGTGATTAGACACCACTATATTATCTTGGATGGAAGCTCATCGAGCCCCTCTTGTATAAATCCTTGTATTGTATGCCAGAAAGAGGCTGCTGGAGTTTGATGAAAATCATTGTAAGCCAAGAATTTTTTAAGAGTCAAGATTCAGTTGCAGATCTGACTCATGTATTGTAATGGACATTCCACCATTAATAGAAAAAGGACATATTTTCTTGTTTGTTAATTTTTGTGTAATGGATGTTTTGTTGTGAATGTCATTTGTATGTGTTTGTATTGTAGATGTATGTTTGAAATCGTTTGCATGGATAGAATTATAATATACTATCTGTGAGTGTGTTGGATTAGTTCTAGTTTTCTAGGCTAAGTGCAAGGAGTGGGCGACAGAGAGTTGAAACTCTGTGAGCCGACACAAGGAGTGCATTTCTGAACTCATTCCTGTCAGAAGAGAAGTTTCCATGAGGGCATGCCAGGATAATTCACAGAATCAGAGGGGAATTTCAAGGTTGTTGAATACCTTGGAAAGAAAGGTTGTGTGGGAGGAAGAAAAACACAAAGTTGTTGAATACTTTGTAAGAATATTCCAGGAGGGCATAGAGCAAGTGAGAGTGTGCATAGGAGGAACACATTCTGGAGTGTTGGAGACATTGAGAGAATCCCAGGGTTGTTGAACACTTTGAGGAAGGAAGGATTTGCAAGAGTGCATTGACCAAGGAAAGGAGACGCATTAAGACTTCTGGAACGTCTCAGGGAGAAGCCAAACGAGCATAAGGAGTGTGCCAAGGATACAATAAGTTCATCTTACAAGCTCAGGAGGAAGGGCATTAAGTTACCAGGAGAGCACTAGAATTTCTACAGAAGGACACAAGAGAACTGAGAACCTTGAAGGATTCAAGCCGAGAAAAATTTCATAAGGACTAGAGAAGAACTCTGCAAGGAGTGAAGAGGAAAGGATGAGAACATTCTAAGTCTCGGGAAGAAATTGTGCTAAGTGTGAAAGAGGGTCGAAGACTTGCCAAAGTCCCAAAGACCATGAAATCATACATCGTTGGGAGGAGACAAGTGGCAAGATATGAGGAGATCCAGGATTTGGAACTTTAGGAGGTTTTCCAAGACAAAACAAAAATCTTTGCGAAGTCACAAAGAGTGATTTGAACCCAGACCGTTGGATTTGGAAGGGATGTGTGGAAGTGATCCACACATTTCATTACTCCAAGAGATATCTGAGGAGGATAGTGAGAGACTCCCGAAGGCCAGAGTTTAAATAGATCGTAGTCATCGAAATGAAGGAGGGATAGGGACCATTGATCCTCATGCCATTTGAGTTCGTCGATTTAGAGTTCGGGAATGTCAAGAGTTGACTGTTGTGGAAAGAGCCAAATCCCGAAGCACTTTTTGTGGTTTATCCTAGGGACACAACCCAAGGTCACATGATAGAAAGGGCCTAACATGGAGAGCAAGTGTCTCCACCAACTTTCTTCGAAGGGCCAAGAAGAGAGTTGTGAGGTTAAGAGGACCTACACTTTAGAGAAAGAGGGACCTATGATAAAGTTTAACGGGTTCTAGCAGGGAGCTAAAGAGTCAATTAGACTTAGGTGTTCAAACGATCCTAGACCGGGAAGTCGAGCAACNATGCGCCAGAGTGGTATCAGAGCTTGAAATGTCTTGTAGACAACAGGTGAATGGAGACAGAGTGCGATACTATGTGGAAACTGTTGTAGGATGTGCAACAGATGGTAAACAACCAACTGGCATACATGTGAAGCAAGATGGTCGTTGGAGGACATAAGTGTGGTCGAGGAGAAGACTTCTTGCAGAGAAGAAAAGTGGAGATGGACAAGGAGCTCAGTGAAATCTGAGCAGAGATGGAGAAGCTAGCATTTAAAATGTAGCATGAGGCAAAGATACGCTAAATATACGAGTGGCCTTTGAAAATGACAGTTAAGTGGCATGTTCAGAAGTTGTTGGCCAAAAGGAAACAACATGTGTTAAAAAGGTGGTTATGATATGCCAAAAACCTCAATGGAGAGGGAAAGAGATCTGACAGAGGTCTCATAGGTTGTCCAGTGGGAAATGGGAAGGGATTTGTTGATCTAGTAAACTTCCATGAGGGAAGAGGAGACATCCCGATTTTCCAAGTGGGAAAGGGAGAAGAGATGAGCTTAGTTGAGAATTCATGTCAGCAAGGGGTGTTGACAGATGGAGAGGAGGTGGAAGAAAGGCCTCATCTATATGAAGATTCATGCGAAACTGTGAGCCACGTGAATGAAGATGATGACAAGTTGAAAACTTTCATAACAGAGGAGAAGGATCATAGGAGTGTTCTGGTCATTGGGGTAATCTAGATATTCCTGCCAAGCATTCGAGGAGAGGTTAGCATAGGTGTTGCAGATGAAACATAAGGACATCAAGCTGAGACTTTCATGGAGGATAAGGAGCAGATATTGAATTTTGTCCCGAAAAAAGAAGAGCACCTAGTTGAGTTACTCACTCAGTGGGAGATGGATTTAAAGTCACTAGATTATTTGTTGGATAGTGAAGAACTAGAAGGTGGCTACCATTAGATAGGCATGCCAAAGAAGACACACCAGCATGAGTTGCAGTTGGAGGAAGATGGAATAGGATGAACCGAAGAACTGATAGGAGTTAGTCTATCATAGGAGGTAGCTGAAAAATAATTCAGTAAGGATACTGCGGAATTGGAGACTGCAGCAGAGTGGCCAATCAGCATCATAAGGGATGAAATTAGTGTGGGAGACGATCTACCCATAGAGTAGCATGAAGACTTTTAGATGAGTAGACTGCACAAGGAGAGCTAGCCAATGAAGCAATTGGCAGAAGCTGTAGAGGAGATAAGGAGGCTAATGTTGAGGTCAACGGAAGAGGTGGTCAGCAAGGAGAAGTTGGACAGAGGAAAACCTACATGAGAAGTAGGGAAGATGAAGATGTAGTAGAAGAAGCGAAGTAGAAGAGAAGAAGGACAACTAAAGGAGAAATCTTGGGATCCATAAGGATTTCAACAGAGCTAGAAAGCTCATGAGCAGGAGATCATGAATTTTCATAGCCGTGGAGTATGATGCAGGAGCATCACTCCACCTCAACACACACCTGTTGATTAGCACGATTGGTGGGCATTCAAGGAAGGGAGAGGTTCCACCCTCTCATTAGTTATTAGTTTGGTAGAGCCAATTTGTGCCTTCACACAAGCTATAGATGAGGTTGCCATTAAGTGGTTGATGGTAGGAGGGATATGCATCTGATTCAGATCAGATTTCCATCATTGTAATCTGCCTCATTAGTCAGGCATTTTGGATTGTGTTTAGACACCACTATCTTAGATTGGAGGGAAGATCATCGAGCCCCTTTTGTATAAATCCTTGTATTGTATGCCAAAAAGAGGATATTGGAGTTTGATGAAAATCATTGTAAGCTAAGAAGTTGTTAAGATTCGAGACTCAGTTGCAGCTTGGACTCATGTGTTGTAATGGACATTCCACCATTAATATAAAACAAACAGATTTTCCTATTTGTTAAATTCTGTGTAATTGATGCTTAGTTGTGAATGTCATTCGTATGTGTTTGTATTGTATATGTATGTTTGAAATCATCTGCAGGGATAGAATTATAATATTCTATCTATTAGTGCATTGGATTAATTCTGGTTCTCTAGGATAAGTGTAAGGAGTGCACGACAGAGAGTTGAACCTCTATGATCCGATGCAAGGAGTGCATGTTTGAACTCATTCAAGTCGGAAGAGAAGCTTCCAGGAGGGCATGCCAGGATAATTCACAGACTCAGAGGGGAATTTCAAGGTTGTTGAATACCTTCAAAAGAAAGGTTGTGTGGGAGGAAGCACAATGCAGAGTTGTTGAATAGACTATAAGACTATGCCAAGAGGGCATAGAGAAAGTGCAAGTTCACAAAGGAGAAACACATTCTGGAATATTGGAGACATTGAGAGAATCCCAGGGTTGTTGAACACTCTAAGGAAGGAAGGATTTGCAAGAGTGCATCGACCAAGGAAATGCGATTCCTTAAGACTTCTGGAGGGACTCAGGGAGAAGCCATCAGAAGACTTAAATGAGCATAAGGAGTGCACCAAGGATACAGTAAGTTCATATTACAGTAAGTTCATAAGGGAACAATGTTAAGTTTCCAGGAGATCACTAGAAGGTCCCCATAAGCATGCAGGATAACTGAGAACCTCAAAGGTTTCAATCCAAGCAAAATATCAGAAGGACTAGCAAAAAACTCTGCAAGGAGTGCAGAGTAAATGCCAAGAACAATCTAAGTCTCAGGCATAAATTGTGTTAAGTGTGCAAGAGGGTTGAGGACTTACTGAAGTCCCGAAGACCATAAATTCTTCCATTGTCGGGATGAGATAGGTGGTGAGAGATTAGGAGATCTGGGAGTTGGAGCTCTGTGAGGCTTTCCAAAAGAAATAATAAATCTTCGTGAAGTCGTGAAGAGCAATTTGAACCCAGACCATTGGATGTGGAAGGGACGGATGGAAGTGATTTGCACATTTTAGAGGAGTATTACTACGGGAGATATCCGAGAAGGATAGAGAGAGACTCCCGAGAGATTGAGTCTAAATAGATCAAAACCATCGATCCAAAGGAGGGACGGGGACTGTTGGTCCTCTCACCATTTGAATTCTCCGATTCATAGTTTAGGAATGTCAGGAGTTGACTATTGTGGAAAGAGCCGAAGCACTTTTTGTGGTTTAGCCCCGGGACATAACCCAAGGTCACATGATATTTTGAATAATATTTCCATATGGTGATAAGTTTCAAACAATAGAGGTATTGAACTGGAAATATAAAGAAACAAAAAAGAAAAATATCCCTCAAAAGCAAAGGGAAAAATCACTCAAAAAACAAATCAAATCAGATTCTATTGAAAGAAATCAAAACAACAAAAACACACTTTCAAAAAAAAAAAATGGCCAAAAGTAAACCCTATCTTTTGGATCTACTACCATCCCACTGTAAATGAAAAACAAAGGAAGAACTAAATCATATAAACTCTCATGTGTGGGAAGGTTGTTTCCTTAAGATAGTGTTTCATGAGACATTAGTTTATTCATGCTTAATATTAAAAAAAAAACAAATGTCGAAATAGATTTAAAGAAATCAGAAAAATCCATATTAAGATAAGTGCAATACTACTCATGGTGCCTTGGGCCAGGATTGAATTTGTGTGAATTGAAAGTTCAAATTCGCTTATCTCTTTACTCTCTAATTTAAAATTTTCATGATGATAATGCATTTTTGGAAAATAAATATTTGAAAAAAATCAAAGAGAGAAGGATTAGAGTGGACTTCCCTGACAACATTCAACTGAGAGTTCTCCTTGTGCATCCACGCATGTGTCCATAACTACATTATTCAACAAAAAATGTGAGAAAAAAAACCAACAGAAACTTACACCTAACCTACACAAACCTACTTGAAAAATCAAAATGCTAAGTGAAACCATATTTCCAATGCATCCACATAAGTTTTTTCAATCCTGCAAGAAAAATATAGTTGAAGGATAGAATGAAAGTCTGAAATAATTGTAGATGCAAAGGAAATATGTCATTCTTACCATCTATATATTCATTTAAAAACAAAGGAAGCACAACCTTACCATGTTAGAAAAATAGGTGTGCTCATTTTACCATAGATAATATAGAAATATTGTCACCCAACCATAGGCTGAAGACACCCCCGAACACCTTAATCTTAACAAAGAATAATTCCATAAGCAAACCTTAGGCCTAATAGAAAATCAAGGTAGTGTACCACTCTCTAGAGCTAGCATACCAAGCAGAAAGTCCAAACCATAACCAGGATAGAGTCCAAGCCTAAAACCGAAAATACAAGTTGCAGTAGTTGCAACTGCAGCTACTCTCCAGACTTTCACAGAACTAAATTTCTACAGTTGTGAGTGAGAGTGTGCTAATGAGCTCTACCGCTTTGTATTTATACTAGTCCTTCTTAGTTGTCTGGGTTGACTTCTGTTCCTGGGGTATAAAACTCATAATTAAATTAATATCTTTAGTTGACTTGTCTTCTAGGATTATTTTTCAAGGCTTTAGGGTTTCTCTTGCTTCCTGGAATGTTCTAGTCTTGTCAAGGTTACACATGGAGGTTAATACCTCCCGCGACTAACATAATATCAACACGCCCTCCTAACTAGGGAGTTATTAAAAGAAATGGTATTGATCACAAACATACCATTTAACTAGTAGCATCATCATAGCCACACATTCTATCTCAATATTAAATCACGAGAACCATCATCATTGTCAGTATCATTTGATAGCATCAACTGCATCATCTCTCGAATCCATACTCCATATGAGTAATTGGGAATGATTTTGAATAAGTCAATCAATCCACAAAGTCATACAATAACCATTCTTCTAATCTGGACACATTTCCTAGAATAATAACCGTTCCAATAGATGCTAGAAGACACACCATGGGCTACAAGGACTATTATTTTAATCCAGACATACATCCTAGAAGAATAATTGTCTTGGATCATTTTCCTCCTGGAGAATGTATGTCCACCAACACACTGACTATCCATCTAGCTAGTAATAATCTCCAATTGTTGATTAATTGGGTTGGTTTTCATTGATCTAAACCCTTGAAGAAAGTCCAGTAGCAAATTTCGGTAGCACAAAGGTTTGGGTAATGGACCCAAGTTTTATTTATTTATAATGGTATGAGTTTTGATATATTTTCAAGTAAGACTATTCTAGATGGATAGTACATGTCATTCCATTTCTGTTTGTATGTGGAACTTCACATAACTCTTCACGTTTTGAGATTTATGGCCTTACGAAGTTGGAGGACCCTCATATGTTGGCTTGAAGCCCCAAAGGGTCAAAGAAGTCAAAGTGCTTGCAAAGAAGAAATTATTTAAATAATAAAGTGAAGTAACAAATTCAAAGAGGATTATTTAATAATAAAGTAAAGTGACAAAGTCAAAGAGGATTATTTAAATAATTGTTGGCCCGTGACCAAGTTTTGAAGAATACTTGGTCATATTTGACCGTTTTTGGGATTGCGACAGCTTGCCAAAGATGGAGTGCAAAACGAAGCAGAAATTAGGGAAGAAAGAACTATTTGTGGGTCCCTTTTAGGGGTTTGGGTTGATGTAAAGGGAAAGGGATGTCGGTCCGTGGGTTTACCCATGCTTAGGCCCATTTTGTAATCTATAAATAGATACTTAGGCAATGTAAGTAGAGGATAGTAGTACATCTATGTGATGTATAGCTAAAGGCTTAGTGCTAGTAGCTAGATCTGTGTGATTGGATGTATATTGCAAGTGATTTGTGCATGATTGTAAGGAGATTGAAAAGATAAGTGCAAGTTGTTGTAGTTTTGTGTTGAAGTGTAAGGAAGAAGGATCTAGCGAGGTGCGCATATCTTCTGTCCTGTGCGAATTAAGGGTCACTAAAGCTCTGTGTTGTAACCACTTGACTGAGATAATATAAAGAAGAAGACTTTGTGGATGTAGCCCCAGGGTGGGGGTGAACCACAGTAATTTTGTGTATTGTGCTCTGTGCTTCGACCTAATGTGTTTATCTCCTTCTTGGCTAAGTGCTTGTTGTGATTAAATAGATCTAGTTATGCTATGTGCTTATGATATATGAATGAATGCTAGATCTGATATATAAGATGCTTAGTGCTTGATATACTGAATCCATATTTCTATGGCTAAGTACTAAATCATATCTAGTCTAAGTATTCAATGCGATGCTCTGTGCTATTTGTGAAGTACCATAAAGGTTAAATATTGATGAATGATCTATGTTAAGTGCCATGTAAAAGATATAATCACAGATCAGTGTCCCAGCTAAGGTTGCAAACATCTGAGTCCTACAACCACCCCTGTCTCTACCTCAGGTGAGACTTCATTTGCGTCACAGATGTTGTCGAAAGGACCAATAGTTAGGGTTTTGTCGGTGCGCTCTTGAGCGTTGAACCCTGGGTCTACCCTTGTGCCAACAATAATAAAGTGAAGTGACAAAGTCAAAGAAGATTATTTAAATAATAAAGTCAAGTGTGTTATCCACAATTTTGGTCGTCATGATGATTTAATGATGATGGAGAAATTAGGCTCTTCACTAGAACACTTTCCTGAGAAAAGTTACCTTTCTCTCTTTCCAGAAATCATATTTTTAAGGGAGGTTCGCAGGCTACCTATATATTTGCCTACGAGAATGCATGATTCTCACAGGCTGCATTAAGCTGGAGTGTGAGCAGTTCGCACTATACCTAACTATCAGGGTGCGAACATTTTCTAAAGGAAGGAAAAATATAAATTCTCGAACCTTCTAGAAGGGAATCTTCTAGAAGGATGAGTTGGCGTTCGAATGGTTGTCAAATACTGGTTTTCCTGATATCTTGGGATCATTCCTATCCAAGTAACTAATCTATTCTCTCCTATATATTGAGGGTAATGCTCATGGAAAATGTTAGAAGAAAACTAGCAAGAGATTAATTGGAGAATTAGTGGAAGATTGTATGAAGGACTGATGCTACAACAGTTAGAGAGACCAGCAAGGTTATCAAAAGTGGTTGATTTTCTTCATGCATGAGCAAGTGTGTGTGTCAGAGCTAGGAGCCATCGAAAGGAGGCTTGCAACATCAAGGCTCAGGTTGTAAGTTTTTCTTTCTATCAATTTAATACAGTAATGTGTCCCTTTCCGATAAAGTTGATTGCACTTTATTACATAACTCCTTGATCATATGTATAGATTAACTGTCGAATATATTGAGTTGTTTTCACTTCAATTGGTTTGAACTGTCTTGGTCTGGATTGCGCAAGAGCATTGGAGCAAAATTGGTACAACAAATACCCAAGGAAGCGATCATACGGTATGTTAATGATTCTTGCCTCCTAGTTCATTCAATAGTTAAAATCTAGGGAAAGAGTATCATTCTGTCCTATTTTGTTCTAGATCCAGGTGGATCTAGGGAGATCGGTTTGTGTCTGCACTCACGGATTTATCCTATAACAAAGTGACAAAGTCAAGGAAGATATTTAAATAATAAAGTAAATGGAGAACTTTCTAATTATGGAAAGTGGTTATAAGGCTAACCCTAAAATGAGGAAAATGGGTTAAGTAGTCAAGTGGCTATTGGAAATATGGACACGTGGAAAATTGGGCAAAGTTGGACATAGCTGACTATGTGGACAAAGTGGTTTAGAAGATTCTTCTAAGGAAGCTACATGAAAGTATAAATAAGAGGAAAGGCTCTCTCATTTCAATTACACTTGAGCATATTGAATATCTATAGGTGTCTGAGGTAACTAAAGGATATATAAGATGAATTTAGAGGGAAGGTGAAGTAAAGAAGGATGAAATTCAAAGGAGGATAAATTCTTTTGATAATGCTTTCTAAGGTATGTTATTTACAGGTCATCTCACCATTTTTGCAATAATTTTTTTTCTATAATGATTCAGACCATGAAATTCAGAGCCATTGAGGAAACATATCCAAGTAGGTGTGGTACGAATTTCATCTTGTGGTTCATTGTATTTTTCAAGTTACACTCCGTGGAAAATAGGGTTTGTGGCTAGTCCTAAAAATAGTCTAAAACAAGTGTTTCGAGTAAAAATGTCATAACTTCTTCATAACAGATCCAAATTCCGTAAGAAAAAATGTGTTGGTTAAAGTATAGTATTTAGTATTTTGTGTACAATTTTCAGATCCATACAACAATATTCTATGTGGGGCATGCTCTACAAGTTCGCTCTATAGAATAAGCCAGAATTCCACAAGGTATTCCATTTTTGCTATAACTCCTTTTCTGAGAGGTTCCAAGTAGTGAAACCTGGAGGAATTGCATAAAACACATTGAAGAACATTGTGTATTAATTTCAAATATTTATTCATTACAGGTACATAGTTATGATTATTTCAAGTTACAGTTGTTGACTAATCCAAAACTAGT
Organism: Picea engelmannii; assembly: GCA_009831015.1. Taxonomy (NCBI): domain Eukaryota; kingdom Viridiplantae; phylum Streptophyta; class Pinopsida; order Pinales; family Pinaceae; genus Picea; species Picea engelmannii. Next base: position 251,724 of record ML796713.1, on the reverse strand, counting down.
CATGTGAGACTAAAGTAAAGTTTGATGAAAATGCTAGTCTCTTGTTGTTAAAGTTAAGGAAGTTTTGCAGGTATGTGATCATATACACCAGGTCTATTTCAAAGTTACAAATCATATTTGGATGATGAAATTGATGAGGGATTTTGGTTGAGGTTGAGGTATAGGTTGGTGCATGGTTGATGCACTTGTTTATGGTACAGGTTGATTACAGGTTGAGGTACAGGTTGATGCATGGTTGATTCATAGTTTAGGTTATTGGTACAGGTTGTTTGGTGCAAGTTGATTGGTACAAGTTTACAATAATATATCTCATAGTGATAGTGTGACAGTGGTTCCATCATTCTACTTATATGTCAAGGTGGTTGGTTGTAGACACCTTCCAATTGTAGCTGAAGAACATAGGGGGTTGTATCCTCCTTTTGGTAAGGTAGATAGAGAGGTAGTGGGGGAGCCCAGAGGGCCCATAGTGATAATAGTGGAGGACATTCAATGTAAGGTGGACTAGGTCCACTATATTATTAAATAAGGCCCACTATGGTAGTTAGATATAATAAATGAGTAGTTAAATATAATAAATGTAAGAGGACTTCTTATAAGGTTCTAATTATAGAAGATTCCTCCTCTACAATGTTCTTAGGTGATGGTAACACTATATAAAGGGGTTCAAGCAATGTAATGGGACATGAAGAGAATTATTGTATTGTGAGTTGAAGCTCATTAGGAGGAAGCCCCGTCGAAGAGGCAAGTGAACAGGAGAGGATCCCTTCCATAATAGGATCCATTGTATGGTGTTGCCCTACCTCAAGGGTTTGGTAATAATAAAGTGTGGTTTCTTCTATCTTGCTTTGTGGATCTATTGTATATTCAGTATTTGTGGTGATTATATTTGTATATCTAGTTAGGTTCTTAACACCATGAGATTTGACCCTAAGATATCAGCACTAGAAGAAAGAGAAGATCTAAACTCAATAAGCATGGGCGAACTACATGGAATATTCATAGCATATGAAATGAGAACTGAATAAGAAAATACAGATATAAAATAAGAAGCCTTAAAAGCATACAAAAGGTCAAAGAAAAAGGGAAAACAAAAATAAAAAGAACATAGCAGCAACAGTGACGTCTCAGAAGATGATGAAGAAGCGACCCACTTTGTCAAAATATTGAGCAAGGAACCAACAACGGGTATAAAGGTAAGCTTACTTTGATTTGTTTTAATTGTGATCGTATTGGTCATTTTGTTAAAAAAAATCCTCATAAGAAAATGAAAAATTATGAAGGTCACTCAAACAGAAAACAAACATATAAAGGAAAAAGAACCACAAAGAAAGTTTTCAAGAAAAGCTTATGGACTAAAGAAGACATCTCATCATCAGATGAAGATGAAGTCAGTGACAGTGAGACAAAAAGAGTTATATTCATGGCAGTAGAAAAATCTAATAAATAAGACTCTAAAGAAGAATATGAAGAGGCATAAGTTGACTAACGAAAATAATTGTTGTGTTCCATAGAAGTTATTAGAAGAGAAAAGAAGAAAAACAAGAAACTGCAAGAGAAACTAGACAAGAAAGAAGACACTCGGGAACTAGAACAAATGATCACAAATTTGAAAGTTCAAATTGAAGAAGATAAAAGAATTGAAGAAGCACTCAAAGAACATCTAGAAGGAAGAGGCGGTATCATTGGAAATTTGGAAGCAGAAATTGTCACATTAAGAAAGGATCTTCAAAATAAAAATATGCAGAACAAATCAAAGTTTTGAATGACATTATCAACATTCAAAAACCTCATCATGACAAATCCGAACTTGGATAAAATCATATAGAAAATGGATCAAGCTACAAAATAACAGAACAAGAAACATATCCAAAATGCTATGCATAAACAATCAAAGGGGATAGGAAGGTCTACAAAGAAAATTACAGGGACACTCCTCCACCAAGAAGATCCAGATTCATAATCAATGACCGATGGAAATAGATAGGACTTAGGAAGAAGAAGGATTCATAAGAGTACCTCCTTTCAAAATATCTTCAACTCGCAGGTATCAAACTATCATTTTTATTTTATGTTATGCATGTAATAATTTTGGACATAAAGTTGTGAATTGCAGAGATAACAACATGAACATAATAAAATTTGAAAGTCATACAGAAAAGGTTTATCCAAGAAGTCTCACATTTGTTCAAATTGAAAATAGAGTAATGCTCAGAAACAACACTGACAAAACTCCCTATGAGCTATGGAAAGGAAGACCAACAAATCTGAAGCACTTAAGAGTTTTTGGAAGCAAATGCTACATCAAAAGGGAAGATGGCAGAATGGGAAAGTTTGACTCTCATGTGGAAAAATGAGTACTTGTTGGTTACTCAAGTACAAGGAAAACATACAGGTGTTACAACCTAATATTGAACAAAGTTGTGGAAAACATTGACGTAACAATTGATGAAACATGTAGACAAAAATTAAAGGAAGAAGAAAATGAATCAATGGAACAAATTTACGAAGAGGAAGTAGAAGATGAAAAAGAAGTAGAAGGGGAAGATGAAGAGGATCTGATAGAAGTAGAAGGGAAAGTTCAAAAAGTTCCTCCAAATACACCTAGCAGATGAGTATTGAAGAATCATCCTTTAGATCATATTATCAGAAACAAAGATGCATGAGTTGAGACTAGAAGAAGAATCCATTCACCAGAACAAACACACCTAGCACTCTCATCTACGATTGAACCAACCTGTTTTGAAGAGGCCTGCAAGGATGAATTTTGTAATAAGTCCATGGATGAAGAATTTGATCAAATAGAGAAAAATGACACTTGGGAATTGGTTCCAAGACCAAAAGATAAGAATGTGATCAACACAAAGTGAGTATACAAGAGTAAATTGAATGAAGATGGTCAGGTTACAAGGAACAAAGCTAGATTGGTATGTAAAGGATATGCACAGGTGGAAGGAATTGACTTTGAAGAGACATTTTCCCTAGTTTCTAGAATGGAAGCAATCTGATTGATTTTAGCTTAGGCATGCTCCAAAAATATTAAAGTGTATCCTATGGATGTAAAATCATCTTTTCTGGATGGGGAAATTGAAGAAGAAGTCTACATTGAACAACTAGAAAGATTTTAGTTGTCAGAGAACGCATATTATGTATGTAAATTAAGGAAGTCCTTGTATGGTCTAAAATAGGATCCTAGAGCATGGTACTCTATACTGGATAAATATCTACTACAAACAGCGTTCAAAAAAGGAAGTGCAGACAACAACCTCTACATCAATGTAACTCAAGATAATATTTTATTAATTGAAGTTTATGTTGATGATATTATTTTTGCAAGTACCGATGATAGATTAAGACAGAAATTTGCAAAGGACATGCAGAATGAATTTGAAATGTCATTACTTGGAGAGCTATATGTCTTTCTGGGTCTTCAGATATGTCAAAACAACCAAGGAATTTTTATTTCTCAAACCGAGTATATCAAAGAAATGCTAAAGAGGTTAAGAATGGAAGATTGCAAGCCAGTTATCACTCCCATGCAAACCAGTTTCAAGTTGAGCAAAGATGATGATTCAAAGTCTACAGGTCAAAGGAAATACAGGTCAATGATTGGTAGCCTACTATATGTGACAACATCCAGACTAGATGTAATGAAGGAAGTTGGATAGGTGGGATGATTTAAAGCAGCACCAAAGGAATCACATGTATTAGCAGTGAAGAGGATTTTCAGATATCTCAAAGGAACAAAATAGTTTTGATTATGGTATCCAAATGGAAAGGATTTATCACTTATTTCCTACACAGATGAAGATTTGTTAGGGTGCATTGGGGACTGAAGAAGCACCAATGGAGAATCATTCTACTTGGGTGAGTGTTTAGTATCATGGCTAAGAAAAAAACAATCATCAGTATCTTTATCTACAACTGAGGCAGAGTATATTGCAGCAACAACATGTTGTACATAGGTTCTATCACTAGTACATATGACCAAATTTGCGATGGTTTTTCGTTGATATTGCCACACTTATCCGTCGCAATTTCCATGAAAGCCAAGACTTTTTTTCGTCTCTTTAATTTTGTTGCTATATCCACGATCCAAGTGTTCGTGGAAACATCGACAAAATTAGCTCTCCATGTGTCATCACCATCAAGATCAGTTAACCCTATGCATCATCAAAATTACGACGAAACTTCATCCCAATTACAATGAACAACCGCAAAAATTACAATGAAACTTCGTCGCAATTACGACGAAAATGTATGCCAAGAAAAAAAAATATGATGCAGATGTTGTATGTGCGATGAAAAACTGTGGCAACTTGCGAAAAAAATCTGTGGAAATAGCGATGAAAATGTATGTCAAGACCAAACTTACGACGTATATGTTGTATGTGTGATGAAAAAGCGTGACAAATTGCAACAAACTTTCGTCCCTATTGCCACAATTGTTCAAAATAAAAATTTTCTTCCGATGAACTATCGTCGATATTGCGATCATGACTCTAAATTTAAAAAAAAAAATTACACGAGATATGGTATTACCATATTACATTGTAATATGGTAATTCCATATTACATTGTAATATGGTAATGCCATATTACATTGTAATATGGTAATGCCATATTACATTGTAATATGGTGATGCCATATTACAATGTCTCTACTTTCTCAACAAGATGCAAGAAGTTCTTTTTAAAAAAAACTTAGGATAGTGATTTGTCCTAAGTGGGATGGTGACCTTGGCATTCAAAAAGATAGGAAGTAATTCATTGATGACAAGTGTAGCAGGTGTGCAGGTCCATAGGTGTAGCCGACATTTCTATTGAAAGATGGATGTTAGAGAAAATGTGTAGATATTTTAGATTGAACAAGATTATAGTAAATATATATATATATATATATATATCCCTTACAAATAATCAAGGCACTTATCAACCAAATATTGGAAGCATGTGTTATCATGAAGTTGGATTAGAAGTAAGGATACCAATATGACAATATACACAAACAATAATTTGGAATATTACTTTCAAAAAAACACATGGATTGAATGAGTGAGTCATTATGAAATTTATATTACACAATACTATGACAACACTTCTAATATTGATGGATGATATCTTAAGACCATTTCTTGAACTTATTTATTGTAGCCTCCTTGGATGATATTTTGACTTTTAGCAAGATTTGGGAAGATCATTTGAAACATTTGGAGATGATATTTTTAACCCTTCAACACAATTAATTGCAAGCAAACATGAAGAAATATGATCTTGGAAAATAAGTATCGATGTGTATGGATTTTGTGGTTAGAGGATGTGAATTTTGTATTGGCCTAAGAAATATAAATTTCGTTGTAAATTGGTTGATCCTAGATAATTTAATTGAACCAAGGTAATTCATGGGGTTAGAAAATTATTTAGGAATGAAGTGTCTCTTCAATGCACGTTAGAAAAGGTAAGTATAACCTTTCAATTCATTGCAATTGAAAACCAAGTAACTAAATCTTTGACATGAAAGAATTGTAATGAATCAATATTAAATATAACGAAACTTGCAATTTCATTTGAAATCAAAGCAAATGTCGCATGATACATAATGGGGGAACCTTTGATACAATGAAGGAGTTGGACAACATAACACTTGAAACTTTTGTTGGTGCAATCATAATATACCCCAAATAAGATAAGGAATTGTACATCATAGTTTAGGCATTGAAGTACTACATGAATTATTTGTTGGTAAAACAAAAACAAATTAACTCAAATCATAAGATTTTATAATCCTTTTCAATTGATCCAAGTCACAACAAAGCTCAGAATTCATGTGAATGGTATCCTGCAACATTTTGATTCGGTAATCAAGTATGATAAATATATACAAAACCACATGGTCAATTTCCTTTAAGACCTCCTTATTTTTATTTGACCATAGCTCTAAAGTTCAACTCTTATGTACTTGAAGAATATAAGGAATTACCTACATCTAGCTCAAATTTTGGCAAATGGTTAAAACCTTACAAAACTTGTATAGATATGCAAGTCTGGAGTCTTTGAGATGATTGTAGGCTTGAAGGAGGATTAAAGTATAAATTTCATATTTTTTTTGTTAATAAAGGAATGCCAAGATTAAGTTCATGTGGGAAGCTTGAAGCTGCAAAGTTGATATACATTTTAGAGTAAACAACACTAAATAATATGGTAGTTTTTATACCATAATGAAACATGAAAAAAAGATGTAATTATCGTCTTCACTCATGTAAAGGTGTATTTTTGAGTATCTACATTTATTATGTGTAGTAGATATAATATGTTCTCAAGAAAATTTTAATCCACACTCTAGATGATAATGGATATAAGTTGAAGAGAATTTTATCCTTTATTTACAATTGCATGGGTATCCCAAGGATATAAATCAAACACTGGTTCATTTGTTGTGAGGCTATAACATCCCAATATTTGGGAAGATTGTTTGTCATTTATATATATCATTGTTAATTGCACAATTCATTGCTCACCTCAAATCCTCCACCTATGACTATCTCATATTTTATTGTACTCACTTTAACTTGAAATTTTGTCCCTCAAAGTGGAACAATTAAGAAAATTGACCAATGGGAAAATATGTGAACTTCGTTAAAAAGAAAATCCATGAACATGTGTAGGTATAAGCAACCAGCTTGTAGGAATCTCAATCAAGTTACGAAAGGAGGCATGATAAGAATTTAACAACACATACCTCCTAAGTTTGATCAAGTGTGGTTGCACCCACCAAAGAAAGTCTTAAAATGATATTTTAGGATTTTGGATAAGAATGAATAAAATCTATTTTCTTGGATTGGTCACCATATATGGGAAAATATTCCAATGTATATGTGGATAATTTGAAGTTGCCTATGCCATCCTCATTAGAAGGATAATTTAATGAAGATACATTGAGTCCAAAAGTTGATGGGGATCATCAACTTGAAAGGGAAAAGGTCTACTCCTAGTTGAATTCATATATTTGTACTGATGTTATATAGGCTTGTGCAAGTGACAAAAATTTCAATTTGTATGTATTTGGTGAGTGGAAATTTATGACCCACAAGGAGTAATGGGAAACCCAAGGGTTCATGAGAATGTTGAAAGGTAGAAATATTGTTAGGTTTGCAAAGTAAGGTTCTGAACCCATGAAGACACCATCAGGTAAAAAGGTTGTGATTTATGAAAAGGTCGTAAAATCTCTTTCATCACCTATGTATAAGCTATTGGTCAATTTTATTCTATGTTCTGAATGATTTGGAAAATAATGGCTCTTAACACCTTGAAGAATTGGAAACTCTTATGAACCTAAAGGGTCGTTATGACATTGACTCATATATTCTTGTAAAAACACAATGTTATTTGATGCCTCGATAATTTAGGCATAGTGTATATAAGAGATAGTTATCAACTCCTTCCTTGATAATAATAAGAGGAATATTACTAATATAATAGGAAGAGACTTGTGGATGTCACTTGCACAATTGTTGGAGCATACAAAAAGGACAATAATAATGAGGTCCAAAATTTTGGGTACATCATGAATATGTTCAATATAGAGGGGGTAGACTAACAAATACTTTCCTTTCCAAGAATGAACAATGAGTAATGCAAGAACATGTTTAGCTATATACCTACATCACAGAGGTTGTCATCTTACCACAAGTGAGGTAGGATTAGCAACATGATCTATTATGGAAAGGATGGAGGATAGATAAAAATGTAAAGATGGGAGGTTGTGGTGTTAGGGTAGTTCTAACAAAGGCAAGAGAAAGAAGTTGATGACATTGGCATGACATTGGAAAAAAGTGAGAGTTGACATAAACTGACTAAGAGTGAACATGAGCGAGAGAGGAAACACACTCTAATATAGGGTTATCACAAGAATAAATGTAACATATGGAAACTTGGAGTTAAGCTAAGCGTAACAAATGAAATTCATTTTTCTAGGATTTCTGTAGTCATTAAGGTGCCATACACTAGTCAAGGACATAACATAAGTCCCATGTGACATACGACAATCTGGAGAGTGTGAGCATAATAGGCATCATAAAATAGTAATATAGAGTCATCAAAAGAAAAAAAAAAACACACGATAGCCTAGATTTACTGCAAGAATGAGAGGTGTCATATATCAATGGGGTATTTTATGCAAGCATAGGAGGTGACATGCATCAACCTAAGTTCAATGCAAGTGTAGAGGTGAAAAATACCAATGGTACCAATGGAGGAGAGAGGATCAAAGGAAGATATGATGTCACCATTGGGAGGGGATCCATAGTTTCAAGATATGGAATGTGACCATTAAGGGGGACATCTTTGAAAACTGACCAAAGAAGTGATAGTTGATCCTAACTAGGTAGATGTTATCTCAAGTAGGATCTTTCTTGACATAATGACGTATAAGGGACCCAATGATATTATGACCAAATAAAAATGGAGACAAAGAGGTGTAAGGAAGAAAATATGAGGAGAGACAATACTTTCTCCAAACATTTGAAGGACTATCAAAAGAGGAAGAGTATGTAGGAGAGCATGGAACACTAGGAGAAGAAGAAGACAAGCAGAAAACTAGGTAATATTGGGTGCTACCAGGTAATAACTGGCTAGAGTTGATAAACCATTTCATTGTTTTTCATATTATATGTTCAAGAGTAAATTAGAGTTATCATGGGGAGATACATATCATTCAACAATATCTTGAATAATCCCTATGACAAGGGGGACTCCACAATCTTTATTAATGAAAAGATGAGTTCCTTCCTATTGTACAAATCCCCAATGATAAGGAGAGGGGTGAGGAGTGATGGAAAACGAGATTATATTGGTTACAATGTTCAAGGATTATAGTGGCAAGTTGGTCTTTGATCTAACAATTATGAGTAAAAATGAGACTTAGAGAGGGGAATAAATTTCATTTGTCATTATGAGTAATGAGGGATCTTTTTCAATAGAGTTTGTCATCGTGACTATTTTTTGTTGGGGAGAAGTGTCCAGATATTGGTGTACCCTAGGATCATCAAGGTATTTCTCATCTATGTACAAGGATTTGGATGTGAATTATTATTATAAGAGTAAGAATTTTGTAGTACTATTCTTTGGAGCCTTATAATAGTTTTAATAACATGTGGGATGAGAGGAGGCATCTAGATTATTAGGATTAGCTTCATGCATTGTTTAATAGGAACTAGGATTTGGACTAGGCATAGAAATAAGGATAGGATTATGGAAATGAATGAAGTGAGGGATCTTTTCTAATTTATTTTACACAGTGAGGATATGGATAAAGACTGTGTATATGGGGGTTCTCTAAAATAGTTATACTTCTTCATAAAAAAATACAAGTAAACCAAAATTATATTTAAAATATCTACAAGTAAACCAAAACACCACATGGAACTTGGTATATATATCAATATCTACATATTCATGAGGATTGTGAACTTTTAATAGTATAAATCCTACTTTTAAAAACATGTCAAAACCCTTACCTTTTCATTGTTCTTTCGCTAGATCCATTAGCCCATACAACTTGATAAGAGTTGTCCATGAGATGCATTTCCATCACCAAGACCTGCATGATTCATAAAAGACAAATTTTTTATATCAGTAAATAATTAATAAGAAAATAAGCATGCATTTAGTTATGTAAAATACTCTAGAAAAAAATTAAGTTGTTGCATACCTTAATGAGATTCTCTTTGTTTCGAGAATAGGTTATTCTCTACTAAACAGGGCCAACCACATGAAGGTGGACGCTCATATGGCCCCTCACATCGCTCTCAATTCCCCATACCCAACAAATGATTTTCTATATATAGAAAACATATAGACATTAATGCATAACTAGGATAGTCATCAAAACATATGAACATATAAACATCGATAAAGATCCAAATACAAGTCATGAATTTATACATCTAACTTTTCTTTGATTTATGTTTTTTTACATTTATAAAACTGACCATTGGGATATCATAATCATCCAAGGACATTGTATTTCATGTTCCCTGTCCTTCTATTGTTTGTGTGCGCTCATGTACCATACTTCTGGTACGTCACTTAGAAGGGTTAGCTGGCATCTATTCAGGGTCGTGAATTGGAACAACAAAAATGATCATATCGGTATGTTGAAATATAATTGAAATAACTAATTCATTGTTTTTATTAACATTACACTATTTCTATTTACCTATCTCTGTAGCTGGGATAGTTGGTGAGTTAATTTCCTATCCACTTGGTTTCTCTCGCATTTCAACCTCCTGAGCTACATGCTCTTCAATTTTGAGAAGATAATATATAAGTATATGTCAGGAAATAAATATCTACAATCACAATAAATATTTATAATTATGAAGAATACATACTAGAATGGGTACTCTGCTATACACTATCACTGGTCATGTGGACCCTTGTATGATGCAGTGTTTGATGAATACCACTTAATTCACTACTGCAGTAACAGTATTGCTTGAAAAAAAACATAAATACTTAGTTAAGGGTGATATAATAAAATATGAATAGACTTTACAAGCATGCTACTGCGGTTTCCTTATTCATTTGATTTACCTGAGTGGCTGGGGAGATAGGAGTTTGGCCTAAGATTTTTCTATATTCAATCACACTTTTAAAACCATGCTTGTAACCAAGATTTAGGTCCTCCTCAGTGGCAGCAATGTCGAACATATTTAACTGCAATGCATAACACCATTAAAAATACCAATAACAAAAACATATATTTGTTCGCTATTGTGAAATATATATTAACCACAATTAATCATTTAAATATTACTATTCGGGATTTTAGTTTTCCATAGCCACCTTGGCCTAGTTTATGCTGGCCATGTTTTTCCACTCTGGCCTTTGTTTCTTTGGAGGCGTCTGGTAGCCTACATATGGAATTTTTGAAAAAAAATAGATATCAAAATTGTTACTTAAAAAAGGAAAGAAAAACATAAATGCTCATATTTCACTGATAATATGACATGTGTTATACCTTTCTTGACCAACTTATGGTTGTTGTCCTTGTTTTTTAAACAATTTCTCCTTTTCATCCTCTATTAGCGCCTTCCAATATTTTTTGGGAACCATGGGAGGGCACTCGTGCTTAAGGTCTATTTGCAATTTATCCCTATACTGGGCCCTGGTGTTGTAACATCCCGCTCTGGCGCACTGAGACTACTTATTATTTGAGGACACTTGCTCGCAAGTGATCTGGACCCTTTTTGATGTTAGACCTTATGTATATGATTATGATGTGATTGACAGATGATATGATGTGTTACCATTCATGTAGACAGGTGCTATTGACT
>ML796713.1:210320-224343 GCA_009831015.1 Picea engelmannii | reverse complement strand
TAGTCTCGGGCTGTTTAAAGGCACAGTTCCACTACTGCGACTCTACTGTCGGATTTCTTCATTCGGTGACAGCACTGTGCCTAACCCCTGGTGTCTGTCTCTGCCTACAGCCGTTAGTTGTCCGCCTCTTGTTCGGGGGCGTTCGCTTCTTGTTGTTGCTATGATATGTCAGGTTGTCTTGACTGTGTTCGTCTTACTTGCGTCCTGTTGGTTCGAGTGTTGACGTAGAGTCGTGGGGGTTGTTTTTCTACACACACACACACACTTTTAAAAAAAAGTTCACCGGTTGACGGGGTAGATGTCCTTAGCTAGGAGGGTTGTTACAGGTGTATTTAAATTTTCGCTGGCTAACTTTGTAACCACTTTCTTGTTGAAAGTGTTGTCAAACAGGTTTACCATGTGATCTAAGAAATAATCTTTCTTTTTTCTATCTTGGCCATTCCACCGTGTGCGAATGGTGGGGCCAAATAGCTCCAATTCTTTGTGATGTAAGTTCCTATAGAAAACATTGTTTCCTGCAGAAACGTGTTATCCATTAATTTATAATAATATCAAGAAATGTCCATTTCAATTTCATTAAAAAAATGAATCAATTAATGGGACAATTATCTGCAATCTTTTGAATCTTGATTGGAACACATGTGTCATCCACCATAAAGGTGACATCTAGTGATCTGGTGCTTTTAATGCATTCTTCTCCATGCATAATAGTATCATGTGCACCTACACTATGTTCCTCTCCGTAGTCATAATGTGGAGTCCCAGGTTCCAGTTCATCATGCTCCAACATGTCATGTCGGTCAAAATCACCTTGCTCATCAATGGATTCGAGGGGAACCTAAGGAGGCTCAAAAAGCCTCACTTTCACTTTACTATGTCGACCTTTGTTTTTTGCATTGGACCATCATTTCTACCTATAGAAGTTGTAGGATCGACAGGTTCCCCATGCACAGGGTTTAAAAACTCCTACAAACGGAAAAATTTTCTTTATTAGATCATATACAAAATATAAAAATAAATAACGGATATGAAATTGTCATAGCTAACAAAAATATGTGAAGATCCCACTTACCCAAAAATTAGTTATTGTAGTTTGTATCTCTACAATTGTTTCCCTGTCCTCCTATGTGATGCAGGAGCATCTTTCCATGTAAGCCAGCTAGCCAGCCAACCCACATCAACGCACACATTCAAGGAGAGAGGTGCAGCCATCTCATATTCAAATTTTGAATTTGAATCAAGCACATTTAATGTTTGTAAGGATGTTAGCGCCATGAAGCGATGCCTTTTCACAAGAATTAGAGTAGATAGCCTTAATGGTTGTAAGGTTGAGATCTAGACCTGATTTGTACTAGACAACCCATTCAATGTAAGTTTAATGTAATTGAATAGGGTAGGTAGCTTTGGAGGGAAAATCTCAAAGAGCCCCTCATGTAAAATATCTAGAGATCTTCTTGGTATAGTAGTAGAAGCAGAGCATAGAGTAAGTGAGAGTTGAGGAGAGTTGAGACCTTGTTACATTCCGCGCTCATAACACCTTTGTAAAGAGGCATTTTATTAATACAAACTAGAGCAGTTTTTCCTGCATATTGTCTATGTTGTGTGAATGTCTTTGAGTATTGATTTTATGTTGTAGATGTATGTTGTAGGTATGCATTTGCACGAGTTGTTTGATTTCAGGTTTGGAGGTCTTTTAGGCTTTACACCTGGAGGGTGTGACAGAACACTGCGGGTTTTGATAACCATGCATAAGGGTGCATTTCTGAATTCTGCGGGTTCAGACAGAGATGGGCTAGGAGGGCATAGAAGCTGAAGTCATTAACTCATGAAAAGACCTCAAGGTTGATGAATACCTTGGAGTCAAGACTGTGTGGGATAAAACATAGTGAGAAGACAGAAGCTTCGAGGAGTTCTATAAAGCTTTGCCAAGTGCGCATTGAGTAAATACACGAGCTGCGTTGAGGAGGAACTCTGTTGTGAGTTCAAAGAGAACTAGAATCACTAAGGATTCTGAGAGCTCTGCCAAGAAGGCATTGAGCAGGTGCATAGAGTGCACAGGAGAAGACATAACTACTGAATGTTCTGTGAGAAGACACTCTGCCAAGAGGGCATTGAGTAGATGTGCAGATAGAGCACAAGGAAAGAACTCTTTGAGCTCAGAAACAGAGAAGAGTCCAAGGAAGGATCTTCACAGGGTTGTTGAACACCCTGCAGACTCACCAAGGAGTTTCTTAAGAAAAAGAACTGCCAGGAGGGAATCCGATTCTCCATCTGAAGGAGAAGAAAAAGGATAAATTCCTTAGAGGTCGAAGTTGCAGGAAAATATCAAAAGAGATAGCACCTTCGTGCGTTCAAAGACTCTGCAAGGAGTGCAGAAGTTGAAGAATCCTTTGAGGATTTGAAAGGAGAAGCTTAGGAGGAAAAGTACCTTTGTGCACAGGTCATAGTGGAAAAGATCGTAGAGGCAGGGGAACTTTTTGGAGAGTTTAGAGTCCCGAAAGCTCAGGAGGAACAACGTTGTTGAGAACCTGAGCGAGACTCAAACTTGTAGAGTTCACAGAGGGAAAGAGGAAAGGTCGAGGCCTTTGGACACTTGGACAATTCTTCCAAGTTTGGGAAGAACGCACATGATTAGGAGGAGCACAACTGTTGTCAGATCAGGCCAAGAAAGAGATCTGGACCATTGGATTTCCACGTCCAAGGTGAAACGTAGGAGGCATGTAAAATAGGAGAAGTTGTGAGCTGTTGGATCTCACACAGATCACTGACAACCGTCAGATTGGTCGGAAGCTGCACGAGGTTTAAATCTCAAGCACAGAGTGGAGAAATCCAAAAAGTCTCGAAGAGTGCAGAGTTATCGAGATTTTCGGATTCAGGATTTCGGAGGTCCTTATGATGAGAGGTCGAGACACTTCACAGTGAAAGTCCCGAAATAGATCTGAGCCTTCCATCTGAGAGGAGGACACATGTCACAAGATCACCCATTTCGGGGATTTAGACACTGGAAAACAGAAGAGGAAGTGTCATAGGGGTGGCAGAGTTCTAAAATTCGAAAGGATTTGTAGAAGGCGTCATTTTGGCATATCGGAGTTCGAAACTTCGGGAGTTCCAAAGATAAGGGTTCAGAAGATTTTGGGGCTTGAAATTATGAAATTGCGAAAGGTGAAGACCCGAGGGAGCAGTATTTTGGGATACTGAGGTTTGGCATTTCGGGGATCTTGAAGACATAAGGTCGAAGCATTTAGACATTTGAAAATCTGAAATCACGAAAAGGAGGAGAAAACTGAGACAAAAGTATTTCGACATTTTGGGAATCGACTTTTCGAGAATCAAGGGGACATGAGGTCGAACAACTGCGGTCATATGAGGAGCGGTCACATGGAACAAGGTTTTAGCCCAGGGGGCTAACTGAAGTTGAAGCCAATTTTGGCAATTCGACATTTTGGTGATCGGGAGGTCGAAGAGTCAAGCACTCTTGACGTCGGAACAAAGTTAGTTATGAAACCCGAAATTCCATTTCGGGAAAATGTTCACGGACGTGCATAGAGACCGTGAGGAAGGTAAAGGACATGTGAATCAGACATTTGAGGTTCCGATTTGGATCCAAAAGAGTCGCTTCATCTCGGGAAGGTTTTTGAATGATCTTATGAGAGGATCTCGGCTCGAGGGCTACAGGTATGCACCAAGTGGTATCAGAGCATGACTCTGTTTGTACATTGCAGAAAAATAAAGTAGGAAGAGAAGGAGAATACTCTGGTACACACCAAGTGGTATCAGAGGTAGCTTGCAGGGATAGGCAGAGAGAAGGAAAAGGAAAACAGAGTACTAGAAGCTCTGTAATGATTGTTTGTAGGTAGAAAGTAATCAAGAAGACAATCAGGAGAACTATAGGAGAAGCTGAAGCACTCATAGTTGTAGAGTGACAACAACAGGTTTTCTAGGAGGGTAGACAGAGGGCCGAATGAATACTGAAGGTCATGCACACGGTGGGAAGAAGACCCGCCAGTAGCAGGAGAACGTTGCATGATATAAGGAGCTTGCAAAGATCAGGGAATGGATGGATGAACTTGAATTTGGGATTCAACAGGATACCAAGTCGAGATGGGTATATGAATGGCCCATGAGGACAAAAGAAAAATCAACAGTCAAGGGGTTGATGGCTAAAAGACAATAGAGGCTGTTGAAAATATGGTTGAAGAATGCTGAAAACCTCAACAGACTAGAGGAGAATATGGCTGAGGTGTGTGAACCAAAAGTTGGGAGAAACCTTAGTAGTGAGGATGAAATGGGATCGACTGAAGATCCCAAAGACTGCCAGGAGGGAAAAACAAAAATTCCCAATTTCTAGGAGGGCAATGAGATGCGATTACTGTGATATCTCACAGACTGTCATGAGGACAACCAAGGAATTTCACATTGCCAAGAGGGCAATGAAACGAGGTCACTGTGGGATCTCATGGACTGTCAGGAGGGCAGCAGGAAAATCCCATTTTTCCAAGAGGGCATGGTAACATAAATGAGGCTATGTGAGAGTCTCATGAGCTCATAAATGGATTTGGATCAGCTAGAGCAACTGACAGGGAAGGAAGATAAGAGTTGGAGCAGACATTGGAAGCTGCCCAAACAATGGAAGATGATCATTCTAAGGACTAGCTCTATATTTTCAGCCAGGAAGCTGAAAAGACTGTAATGTTGGAGATTGCAGAAGCAGAAGAAGAAGAGGTACATAGCATGAGCTTTGCTGATCTGTGTGAATAGATTGAATCCCTAGAGAGAAGGGTTATAGTGCAGGGCTTGCACATCCAACAAGTCAAGTTGGAAGTAGATGAAGGAGATGACATGGGAGATCATGATGATCTGCCCATCAGTAGAAAAAAATTGTAGCAGAAGAGACTGCAAGGACAGAGACAACCATTGCAGCAGTTGGATGAGGTGATAAAAGAAATTAGAAGGCTGATGTTGAGATTAGAAGAGATTGTCAGCAAGGGAAATATGGGGAGAGAAGAAGAAGTAGTAGCAACAACATAGTAGCAGAAGCAATAGCAGCAGTAGGGAAGTGGGGCATATGAACAACTCCATAATTTTTTTTTGGATCTAGGAGGATTTCAGTAGCTAGGATGGGAAGCTCATGAGTAGGAGCTCATGAATTTTGTAGCTGATGAGTATGATGCAGGAGCATCTCTCCACACAAGCCAACCAACCATCCATCCCACGTCAGTGTACGCATTCAAGGAGAGAGGCACAACCATCTCATATTCAAATTTTGAATTTGAATCAAGCACATTTAATGTTTGTAAGGTTGTTAGCGCCATGAAGCCATGCCTTTGCATAGGCATTAGAGTAGATAGCCTTAATGGTTGTAAGGTTGAGATATAGATCTCATATAGACTAGACAACCCATTCAATGTAAGTTTAATGTAATAGAATAGGGTAGGTAGCTTTGGAGGGAAGAGATCAAAGAGCCCATGATGTAAAATATCTAGAGATATTCTTGGTATAGTAGTAGAAGCAGATCATAGAGTAAGTGAGAGTTGAGGAGAGCCGAGACCTTGTTACAGTCCACGCTCATAACACCTTTGTAAAGAGGCATTTTATTAATACAAACCAGAGCAATTTTTCCTGCATATTGTCTGTGTTGTGTGAATGTCTTTGAGTATTCATTTTATGCTGTAGATGTATGTTGTAGGTATGCATTTGCAGGAGTTGTTTGATTTTAGGTTTGGCGGTCTTTGAGGCTTTACACCCAGAGGGTGTGACAGAACATTGCGGGTTATGATAGCCGTGCATAAGGGTGCATTTCTAAACTCTGCAGGTTCAGACAAAGACGGGCCAAGAGGGCATAGCACCTGAAGTTATTAACTCAGGGGAAGACCTGAAGGTTGTTGAATACCTTGGAGGCAAGACTTTGTGGGATAAAACATAGTGAGAAGACATAAGCTCTGAGGAGTTCTGTAAAGCTCTGCCAGGTGGGCATTGAGTAAATGCATGGGTTGCATTGAGGAGGAACTCTGTTGTGAGTTCAAAGAGAGCCAGAATCACTAAGGATTTTGAGAGATCTGCCAATAAGGCATTGAGCGGGTGCATAGAGTGCACAGGAGAAGACAAAGCTATTGAATGTTCTGTGAGAAGACACTCTAGCAGGAGGGCATTGAGTAGATGTGCAGATAGAGCACAAGGAAAGAACTCTTTGAGTTTAGAAACAAAGAAGAGTCCAAGGAAGGATCTTCATAGGGTTGCTGAACACCCTGTAGACTCAGCAAGGAGTTATTTGAGCAAAATAACTGCCAGTAGGGCATCCGATTCTCCATCTGAAGGAGAGGAAAAAGGATAAATTCCTTAGAGGTCGAAGCTACAGGAAAAACTCAGAAGAGATAGCACCTTCGTGGGTGCAAAGAATCTGCTAGTAGTGCAGAAGATGAAGAATCCTTTAAGGATTCGAAAGGAGAAGCTCAGGAGGAAAAGTGCCTTTGTGCATAGGTCATAGCGGCAAAGATCGTAGAGGGAGGGGAACTCTTTGGAGAGTTTAGGGTCCCGAAATCTCAGGAGGAACAACGTCGTTGAGAACGCAGGTAAGACTCAAAGTTGTAGAGTTCACAGAGGGAAAGAGAAAAGGCCGAGGCCTTTGGACACTTGGAGAATTCTTCCAAGTTCAGGAATAATGTGCATTCTCAAGAGGAGCACAACTGTCATCAGATCTGGCCGAGAAAGAGATCTGGACCATTGGATTTCCACGTCCAAGGAGTAGTGTAGGAGGCACGTATAGAAGGAGAAGCTGTGATCGGTTGGATCTCACATGGATCACCGACAGCCATCGGATTGGTCGGAAGATGCATGAGGTTTAAACCCCAATCCTAGAGTGGAGAAATCCAAAAAGTCCCGAAGAGTGCGGAGTTATCGGGATTTCAGAATTTGGGATTTCGGAGGTCCTGATGACGAGAGGTTGGGACACTTCACATTCAAAGTCCCGAAATAGATCTGAGTCGTACATCCGGGAGGAGGAAAAGTGTCATGAGATCACTGATTTCAGGGATTTGGACACCAAGACACAGAAGAGGAAGTGTCATAGTGGTCCTAGAGTTCTGAAATCCGAAAGGATTTGTGGAAGGCATCATTTCGACGTATCGGAATTCGAAACTTCGGGAGTTCTGAAGATAAGGGTTCAGAGGATTTCGGGGGTTGAAATTCTAAAATCCCGAAAGGTGAAGACCCGAGGGAGCAGTCTTTTAGGATACCGGGGTTCGGCATTTTGGGGATCCTGAAGACATAAGGTTGGAGCATTTTGGCATTTGAAAATCCGAAATCACGAAAAGGAGGAGAAAGTTAGGACATAGGTATTTTGAAATTTTGGGAATCAACTTTTCGGGAGTCCAGGGGAGAGGAGGTTGGACAATTGCAGTCATATGAGGAGTGGTCACATAGACCAAGGTTTTACCCCAAGGGGCTAACTGAAGTTGAATCCAATTTCAACAATTTGGCATTTTATGAGATCGGGAGGTCGAAGAGTCAATGACTCTTGACGTCGAAACAAAGTTAGTTCCAAAACCCAAAATTCCATTTCAGGAAAAAGTTCATAGACGTGCACAGAGACCGTGAGGAAGGTAAAGGAGCTGTGGATGAGACATTTGAGGTTCCGATTTGGATCCAAAAAATCCGCTTCAACTTGGGAAGGATTTTGAACGATCCTGTGAGCGGATCTCGGCCCGAGGGCTGTAGGTCTGTGCCACTGTGTCAGGGGTCTTTTGCTAATCAAAACTAGATATTCTATGTTAGCCTTCTTCAAGGCCTTCATTATAGTTGTCATTGGGTTTGTCAAATAAAACATTTCATCCTCATAAATATCCTCTATGGGAGCCTTCCCACATTGACCATGCCACAATACATTGATGAATAAAATTAATGAGATGAACTTTAACAATTGAGAAATTTAGTTGTTGTAGTCATAAGTTGTTATTGTATTTAACATTTACTTGGTGAGGCATTGTGAGTGCCTTTCCACTGTCACCCTGGATAGATGTAAAGGGTGATTTTCGGACATGGTCACCCTGGACAGATGTTGACACAATAAATCAATCAAAAAAAGTTATGAAATTCACCTCTAACATTAAAAAAATGAAATATTGCAGTAATATCAGAAAAACAATAACAAAATTTCAAAAATTTAGTTGTTATAGTCATAAGTTGTTACTGTATTTAACATTTACCTGGTGAGGCACTGCAGGTGCCTTTCCATGGTCACCCTGGACAGATGTAGCGGGTGAAACTTGGACACGGTCACCCTAGACAGAAGTTGACACAATAAATCAATCAACAAAAGTTATGAAATTCACCTGTAACATTTAAAAAATGAAATATTGGAGTAATATCAGAAAAACAAATAATGAAATTTCAGAAATTTAGTTGTTGTAGTCATAAGTTGTTACTATATTTAACATTTACCTTCTGAGGCATAGTGGGTTCCTTTCCATAGTCACCCTAGAGAGATGTAGCAGGTGATTTTCTACCACAATCACCCTGGATAGATGTTGACACAATAAATCAATCAATAAAATCTATGAAATTCATCTGTAACATTAAGAAAATGAAATATTGCGATAATAACAGAAAAAAAATAATGAAATTTCTGAAATTTAGTTGTTGTAGTCATAAGTTTTTACTGTATTTATCATTTACCTGCTGAGGCGAAGTGGGTGCCTTTCCACGGTCACCTTGGATAGATGTTGAGACAATAAATTAATCAACAAGAGTAATGAAAGTAATTGTAAAAAATGTATGCAGTAAAAATTTGAAATATTGCACCGATAAATTGTAACAATGATTGACCAAAGGTTGAGTTGAATGGAATGTAATATATTTATCCCCATAGTCGCAACCCCTCCATCTATTCGATTTAAGTTGTAATCGATCAACAACTCTTCACCTGGAACTATTGTTTTTGTTGCACATACAAATATATGATTTCCTTCGCGTGCCTCAAATATGCAATTCGGTTTCTTAGTTGTTGCCACTAGTCATGTACTATTTATAAATCCTGCAATGTTTCTAGTAGCTTTTGGCCTTCCATCAATATACATAGTTGCCCCTTTATTTTGATTGTTATCTAGTAGTTGTATATAATTTGCGGCAACTCCATATCTCCACATACTTTGCGTATATCAGACCAACATCAACCAATGATTGTATTTGTATAATGGTTTGACATACTCCATCAATTCAGTTACAGTGCCATAGCCGACCCTTATTCCATCCATGGAAATTAACCCCAATCCATGTAAGGACGAAGGAGTAATGCGATACATCCTCCCACTGATGAAGAAATATGGGTCCACTTCAGGTAGCTCCTTAGGTGCCCATCATTGCACTAAATGTTTATACCTCAAGGGAAACTCAATGTCACCTATGCTCTCAACATCATAATTACACGACCCTCCATTCGCAATAAAAATTTGCATGCGGGTATGAAATCTTTTTCTTACCTTTTCCAACCTAGTTGATATGGAACCGATAGATCTAGTACAACACGTCTCACTTTCAACCTCTCTTACTATATCTTGATCATCACTCGAGGAATATAGATCCGAAAGATACTTATTTGGTGATAGTTACACTCATTAAAACAAGAAGATAATTTATCGTGCCAATATACGGTTTTGGTACCAACACAGTTGCATATAGTTGCATCTAGTTGCATAAAGTTGAAATTGCCACACCTATCCGTCATATAGTTGCATAAAATTGAAATTGCCACACCTAGTTGCATATAGTTGCATATAGTTGCATAAGTTGCATATAGTTTCATATAGTTGCATAAGTTGCATAAGTTGCAATAAAGTTGCGTAAAGTTGCATAAGTTCCATAAAGTTGCTTAAGTTGCATAAGTTGCATGTTGCATAGTTGCATACAAAATTGTTGCAATATAGTTGCATACAGTTGCAATATAGTTGCATAAGTTGCATATAGTTGCATAAGTTGCAATATAGTTGCATAAGTTGCATAAGTTGCAATATAGTTGCATATAGTTGCATATAGTTTCATAAGTTGCAATATAGTACCAACACAGTTGCATATAGTTTCATTTAGTTGCATCAAGTGAAATTGCCACAACTATCCGTCGTATAGTTGCATATAGTTGCATTTAGTTGCATCAAGTGAAATTGCCACAACTATCCGTCGTATAGTTGCATATAGTTGCATAGTTGCATAAGTTGCATATAGTTGCATAAGTTTCGTAAAGTTGCATAAATTTGTGTAAAGTTGCATAAGTTCCATAAAGTTGCTTAAGTTTCATAAGTTGCATGTTGCATAGTTGCATATAGTTGCATAGTTGCATACAATTGCATATAGTTGCATGTGAAATTGTTGCAATATAGTTTCATATAGTTGCATAAGTTGCATAAGCTGCAATAAGTAGCAATATAGTTGCATATAATTGCATAAGTTGCAATATAGTACCAACACAATTGCATATAGTTTCATATAGTTGCATAGTTGCATAAGCTGCATATAGTTGTGTAAAGTTGCATAAAGTTGCGTAAAGTTGCATAAGTTCCATAAAGTTTCTTAAGTTGCATAAGTTGCATAAGTTGCATGTTGCATAGTTGCATATAGTGGCATAGTTGCATACAGTTGCATCGTTGCATATAGTTGCATGAGAAATTGTTGCAATATAGTTGCATATAGTTGCATAATATGCAATATAGTTGCATTTGAGCACTCACCAATATTTGAGAATATAGTTGCAATATAGTTTCATTTGGAACCATTGGTACGTTTTCATAATAAGAAAAGGTCTCAAGGTGTGTACCATGAATAAAGAGGAAAAAAAGGGCCTTAGGTCTTAAACATATTTTCTTTGGCTCATTGGCCATTAACAAGGCCTCAAACCACCACATCTATCGTATTTAATAGACTATGGTGCTTGGGTGGGATATGGGTGTCATTCACAATTTTTTCACACCATGTATGGAACTTAGGTCTTGTCCATGGTCAGGGAAAGAAAATAAGGTTTTTAGGTCCTATTTAAATCTTCTTAGGATTAAGCTTCATGATGAAGTTTTCAAAAAACAACACAAGACATATGTAAAAGTCTTTAGCCTCAGTGTGGGATCTTTGGTGCCATTAATAGTTTTTTCATAATAAGAACGGTTCTGAAGTCTTGTACCATGTCTAGGGGAAGGAAACACGAACATTAATCTCACAATGAAAGTTCTCAAATTCAAGGGCCATGAACTGGGCCTCAAATAACCATGTAGATATTATTTAAGAGATATTTGACCTTCTATTGGGATATGGGTGCCATTAGGATTTTTTTTGCACCATATATGTAATTCAAGGTTGATATCATCACCAAGGTAAGAAAATCAGGGCCTTCTTCCTTAAATGAATCTTTTTTATGCTTAATGGCCATGAAAAATGCCTCTATTTGGGAATATGTGCACCATTAGTATGTTTTGAATAAAAAGAATGGGTTTCAAGACCTATACCATGCCCAAGGGAGGAAATAAAGGGCCTTAGGCCCTAAATAAATCTTCTTGATATTAATGGCCATGAACAAGGCCTCAAACCACCATATATATCCTCTCTAAGGGATATATGGAATTTGGGTGGGATATGGTCACCATTTACAAGTTTTGGGCATAATGTATAGCAAAGAACATAAAGTGCCTAGGCCCTATTTGAATCTTATTAGGGTTGATATAGTTGCATAAGTTGCATATAGTTGCATAGTTGCATAAGTTGCATTGTTGCATAAAGTTGCATGTTGGATAAAGTTGTGTAAAGTTGCATAAGTTTGATTGTTGCATAAAGTTGTGTAAGTTGCATGTTGTGTAAAGTTGCGTAAAGTTGCATAAAGTTGCATAAAGTTGCATAAGTTTCACATAAAGTTGTATGTTGCATAAAGTTGCCTAAATTTGCATAAGTTACATAAAGTTTCTTAAGTTGCATAAGTTTCATGTTGCATATAGTTGCATATAGTTGCATATTTGCATATATTTGCATACAAAATTGTTGCAATATAGTTGCATATAGTTGCATGAGTTGCATATAGTTGCATAAGTTGCAATATAGTTGCAATTAGTTGCATAAAGTTGCATAAGATTCAATATAGTTGCATTTGACCACTCACCAATATTTGAGAATATAGTTGCAATATAGTTGGAATATGAAAAATGTCTCTATTTGGGAATATGTGCACTATTAGTATGTTTTGAATAAAAAGAATGGGTTTCAAGACCTATACCATGGCCAAAGGAGGAAATAAAGGTCCTTAGGCCCTAAATAAATATTCTTTATCTTAATGGCCATGAACAAGGCCTCAAACCACCATACATATCCTCTCTAAGGGATATATGGAATTTGGGTGGGATATGGTCACCATTCACAAGTTTTGGGCATAATGTATAACAAAGAACATATGGTGCTTAGGCCCTATTTGAATCTTATCAGGGATGATATTTGTGATGTAGTCCTTAAGTCAGTGAACTAGGACTTGAACAACCACATAGTTCCTTTTTTAGGGATTCTTGGCCTCTTGGGGATATATGGGAGCCATTAGGAGGTTTTTTGCACCACAAATGAAGTCCAAGGCACATACCATATTTGGGGGAGGAAAAAAAGGGACTTATTCTCTAAGAAAATGTTTATTGTGCCTAATGGCAAAGACTAAGTCCTTCTATTGGGAATGTGTACACCATTAATATATTATGGAAAATAAGATTTCATATCAAGTGATATACCATGGATGATGTAGGAAAACAAGTGACCTAGGCCCTATACAAATATTCTTGATCTCAATGGTTATGAACAAATCCTTGAAGCACCACACATACCATCTCTAAGGGATCTTTGGCTTGTGGGTACGATATGGGCACCATTCATAGGTTTTATGCATCATATTTGTCTCTCAAGGCCTCTACGAAGGAATTTAGAGCCATTAGGAGGATGTTCACACCATGTAAGGTACTAGGAGCTTTAAACATGGTTAGGGAAAGAAAAAAAAGGTGTTAAGGCCCTATTTGAATATTCTCAGTATCAAGATTCATGTAATAGTTATTGAACCAATGAACAACCAAATAAGGCTTGTGAAGGGGATCTGTAACATCCCACTCTGGCGCACTGAGAAAACTTATTATTTGAGGACACTTGCTCGCAAGTGATCTGGAATTTTATGATGTTAGACCATTTATACTTGATTATGATGTGATTGACAGATGACATGATGTGTTACTATTTGATGTAGACATGTGCTATTGACTCAGTTTTATTGATTGTGCAGGGTTTTTGACCTTGAGGATGCAGAGGCATCGATAAAACCCCCTTGGACTCCGAACTGAGTCAGGGAGTGTGCTTTTGGGTTGATTTAATTACTGTGATGTTTCATTGATTTGATGATTTGATGTTGACATTTTTGACATGATTGTTGATGATGCAGGCTGATGATAACTTTCCAACCAGACTCACATATGGAGTAAAGGGGCCACACACCATTTCCAGAGAGGTTGAGGGAGAGGGGTGTACAGGAGCCCTGCCACCGCCTACTAGCACTCCTGCCGTGGCTCGAACTGTAGGTTAACAATTACCTAGTTCGAGAGGATCTACGATGTCGTGAGGGCAGACTGCAACAGTCGCTCACGATGATTCTAAGGGGTGCGCAAAATAGGGTAAAATATTACTAAGTCTAAAACTTTTAGGGTAAAATTTTAATCTAACCTTAAGAGAAGACCCTGGAATAAGAATAAGAAATTAAACCAAAACCCACCTAAGTAGTAGTTGGTTCTTCATAAAATTCTTGGGGCGAAGACGAGGGTAAGATTTAAAGTAAATCTAATATTTTTAAGATTTTACAAAGAAGAAATTAATTCCTAACTTGTGGGAGAATGACATCACCTATGTAGTATAACATAAATAAAATTTATTAAACCACCATCCATCCCCTTAATTTCTCATTATTCCTCTTTTATGCTATACATCTACATTTCCCATATACATGTTTGTCATCACTTTAATCTCTCATTATCCTATATAT
>ML796713.1:169287-183263 GCA_009831015.1 Picea engelmannii | reverse complement strand
CTTGCGCTAAACGAAAAGGGAGTAGCAGAAGGTCTAGAACACCTTCCGGTGGTGAAGGAGTTTGCGGACGTATTTCCAGAGGAGTTGCCTGGGATGCCGCCAGAAAGAGAATTGGATTTTACTATAGACCTGAAACCGGGGACCGAACCGATAGCAAGAACTCCTTATCGGATGTCGACCCCAGAGTTCCAAGAGTTAAAAAAGAAACTCAAGGAGTCACTGGACCTGGGACTGATACGTCCTAGTGTGTCACCGTGGGGTGCACCGATCATTTTCATTTGAAAGAAGGACGGTTCATGGAGGCTTTGCATTGACTATCGTCAACTGAACAAGGCTACAATCAAGAATCAATATCCCTTACCAAGAATTGACGATCTATTTGATCAAATGAAGGGTGCGACGGTTTTCTCCAAGATCGATTTGCGATCAGGGTATCACCAGTTACGGATCAAGGAGGATGACGTCCAAAAGACCTCTTTCAAGACAAGATTTGGACATTACGAGTTTACTGTTTTACCGTTTGGATTGACAAACGCCCCAGGGGTATTCATGAGTTTGATGAACGGGGTGTTCGGCGAGTACTTGGACAAGTTCATCCAAGTATTCATTGATGATATTTTGATCTACTCTTGGATGATAGAGGAGAATGACGAGCACTTGCGCTTGGTACTACAGTGCTTGCGAGAGCACAAATTGTATGGGAAGTTGTCCAAATACTCCTTTTATCAATTGAAGATTCACTACTTAGGGCATGTCATCTCCGACGAAGGTATCACCGTGGATCCAACCAAGGTCGAGGCTAGTATGGAATGGCCTGCACCGAAAAATGTCACAGAAGTGCGTAGTTTTATGGGTTTAGCAGGATACTATCGATGGTTTGTCGAGGGATTTTCTAAGATAGCAAATCCGATCACGGAATTGCAGAAGAAAAACAAGAAGTTTGTTTGGACAGAGAAATTTGCGGAAGTGTTTAGGAGGCTTAAAGAGTTGTTGACAACATCGCCGATACTAAAGGTCCCTCACATGGACGCCGACTTCTTGGTATGCACTGACGCATCCAAGGAAGGTTTAGGCAGAGTCTTGATGCAGGACGGACGAGTGATTGCTTACATTTAGAGGAAGCTGAGAAGGCATGAGGAGAACTACACGACGCATGATTTGGAGTTATTAGTCATTGTTTATGCCTTGAAGGTTTGGAGACACTACCTTGTTGGACGAAAATTTGAATTAAAGACTGATCATTGTGGACTACAACACATTTTCATGCAAAGCGACCTGAACGCGCGACAACGGCGTTGGTCGGAATTGCTTAGCGAGTATGACTTCGAGATTACTTACATAAAGGGAACAGTGAACTGAGTGGCGGATGCTTTGAGTCGGAGGCCACGCATCTTTTCGGTGTTACCCCTTCAGACGAATCTACGTGAGAATATTCTCACTCTACAGCATGACGATGACTGGTACAAAGAAGTCGGGGATTTTATCGGACAAAACACTATGATGGTACCCCGATATGAGGGATTTACTTTTGATAGCAATGGGTTATTAAGGTTTAGAGGTCAAATTTATGTACCGCCAAATGACAAGTTGAGGATGTTGATCCTGAGCGAGGCTCATAGAGCAGTTTACATGGCTCACCCAGGAGTCACGAAGATGAGGGCAGACCTTAAACCCTTATTCTTCTAGAAGGGAATGAAGGACGACATAGTCAACTTTGTGGC
The DNA here is from genome assembly GCA_009831015.1 of Picea engelmannii. Taxonomy (NCBI): domain Eukaryota; kingdom Viridiplantae; phylum Streptophyta; class Pinopsida; order Pinales; family Pinaceae; genus Picea; species Picea engelmannii. Next base: position 181,542 of record ML796713.1, on the reverse strand, counting down.
TAGATGTCTTGAGTGTCAGCAGGTAAAGGCTGAACATAGACACCCAGCAGGATTACTTCAACCGCATGCTATTCCAGAATTGAAATGGGAAGTTATTTCGATGGATTTTATTGTTGGATTGCCACTGACAGCAAGGAGCCATGACTCGATTTTTGTAGTAGTAGACACTCTGACGAAGAGTGCTCACTTTATTCCAGTGCGTACGACATATCAGGCACCTGACATAGCGAGAGTTTTCATCAGTGAGATTGTGAGGCTGCATGGCGTGCCTAAGAATATTATATCGGTGTTTACCGGACGATTTTGGACGAGTTTCCAAGAGGCCTTGGGAACTCAACTTAACTTTAGTACTGCGTATCACCCAGAGATGGATGGACAGACCGAACGAATGAACCAAACCTTGGACGACATCTTGCGCATGTACATGATGGATCAAAAAAAGTGTTGGGAGGAATTATTGCCTCTAGTAGAGTTCACTTACAACAACAGTTACCAGAGCACCATTAAGATGGCGACTTTTGAGTTCCTTTATGGGTGACCATGTCGGACGCCCTTGAGTTGGGATCGGCTTGAGGATAGGGTCCTGGTGGAACCAGAAGCCATCCAAGAAATGGAAGAGAAAATGCAAATGATAAGACAAAGGATAAAAGAAGCGTAGGATCGACAAAAGAGTTATGCCGATGCGCACTGATTCGACCATAGTTACGAGGTCGGCGATCGAGTCTTCTTTTGGGTTAAATCGCATAAGAGTTCGATCAAGTTTGGAAAGGGAGCTAAACTCTCTCCTAGGTTCGTGGGACCTTTCGAGATTGCGGATAGAAAGGGGCCCGTGGCCTATTGACTAGCCTTGCCTGATTCTTTGAGGCGTATGCACGATGTTTTTCATGTATCTTTACTGAGACATTATATTAGTGATCCTACGCACGTGATTGACATGATTTATTTGCAGGTATCGGACGAGGGAGTGCTCACGACTGAGCCAGTCCGCATATTAGATCATCGCGTTCGATAGTTACGACGTCGAACGGTAGATCAGGTCAAGGTCCAGTGGGACAGTTATAGTCCACACTCGGCGACCTGGGAGGACGCATATGATATGCGTCAACAGTTTCCATTTTTGTTTGATAGATAGACTTATGATACCATGGTACTTAGGATATTGTGGTATATTTATTTCGACACTTATACTGAGAAACTTCGGGATGAAGTTTAGACCAAGAGGGGGTGTATGTAACATCCCGCTCTAGTGCACTTGCAAAAATTATTCTTTGAGGACACTTGCTCGCAAGTGATATGGACTTTTCTGATATTAATACATTTATGCTTGATTATGATGCATTCTGATAGACGACATGATGTTTTACTACTTGATGTAGATAGGTGCTATTGACTCAGTTTCATTGAGTGTGCAGGGTTTCAGACCTTGAGGATGCAGAGGCATCGGTGGAACCCCCTTGGACTCCGGATTGAGTCAGGGAGTGTGCTATTTGGGTTGATTGGTTTACGGTGATATTGCTTTGTTTTGATGATATGATATTGATTTTATGATATGTTGTTGACATTCTAACATGATGGTTGATGATGCAGGCTGACGATAGCTTGCCGACCAGACTCACATATGGAGTAAAGGGGCCACACATGATTTCCAGAGAGGTTGAGGGAGAGGTGTGGACAACAGCCCTGCCACAACCAACTAGCACTCCCGCCATGGCTCGAACTATAGGTTAACGATTACCTAGTTCAAGAGGATCCACGATGTCGTGAGGGCAGACTGCGACAGTCACTCACGATGATTCTAAGGGGCGCGCAATAAGGCGGGGGCCTTATTCCTTAGAGCCCTTAGTCTCCCACAAGTTCACCTGGTGGAGTGTTGACTCCGGGGGTTATAGATGTCTACTAATCTTTCAAGTCGGCAAGTGGCACCCTTGGAGCACATGGTGCATCCTGAAGGGCACGTCACGCAAAAGAAACACAAGTTGGTGAGTGGCATCCTTGGAGCACGTGGTGCATCCTGAAGGGCACGTCGCGCAACCGAAGCAAACAAGGCAAGTGGCACCCTTGGAGCACGTAGTGCGTCTTGAAGGTCACGTCGCATTGGTGGTGATGATGAGACAACCTAGATGACCCTAAGACCTTAATGCCTGATAAATTCTTACAATGCCTCCCCTAATTAATTGTCGCCTAGTTCAAATCTAAACCTAAATTTAAAACATCTCTAAAATAAAATTTTGACAAGCCCTAAGAAAAGATCCTACAAAAATAAACATAAGGGCGTAAACTAAAACCCTCCTAGGTGTTAATTAAAGTCTTCTTAAAATTAAAGGGGGTAAGGTGAAGAAAGGGNAAAAAAAAAAAAAAAAAAAAAACATGTGAGAGTATAAACGTAATGAATTTAAAAATATAGCAAGGATTAATAACCGTATTTATCTCTTGGGTTTAAAAAATAAAAAGAGAGAAATAAATAATATAAATAAGGAAACTTGTAATAAAGGAAACTTAATAATGGAAAGTAGGGGACATAGGGTAAAAAACAAAAAGGAATCAACAATTAAGGAGTTACTAAAATGAACTAAAACTTGGCAACTTCATTTTAGGAAAGTTATTAAAAGCATGAGAGGGGATCTACGAACCCTAGGAGTAATTTTAGGAGCGATTAAAGGGGGGTGAGGGAATTGAGTCTTTTAATTATTAAAAAGAAATAAATTTTGGAGAACCGTGGGGATGAGTGACACTTGGACGGCAGAGAATTTTTAGAGTTTTGTCATAAAAAATTAAATTAATAATGATTTAGGAAAGTAGGTGGGTCTCAAATTTCTATAAAAGAAGGGGAAAAGAAGGAAGAAGGGGGATGAACGGTTAGCGTAACATTACGCTGCCGGATTGTGGCTTGACGGATTGCTTGTGAGGAGTTGGGTTTATGTCAGCTGTATTGGAGTGGTAGCTCAGCCTTGGAGGCGAACTGAGAAGCTAGTCTTATCTCTGGATCTTGTGTGGCCCCTTTGCTGCTCGAGGGGCTAAGGGGGAAGTAGAGTACCCCTAGCAATTGGCTGGGAGGTACCGGTGAGGTCTCTACGGTCCACGAGCAGGAGCGGAACGGAGTGCGGGAAGCGGCACAGAGCGTGGGACGTCATCCGAGGCAAGCGAAAGGCAACGGTATGATTTTTACTTCTGGTAGAGTAGAATGCATTTGGATGTATGTTCTGATCTGCATGTGAATGGGTAACCGTTGTGAATGTTATACCTCTGTTGATAGGAAAACTCTGTTTCGTTGGGAAATTTGAATGCTTTCTGTTTATTTATTGATCCAAAGGGGTTTGGACCCATTCTGGCAATTCGATGCTATTTGTTTTGCTTATTGATCATGAAGGTTTTAAACTCATTGGGCATTTCGTTTTTAATTATTTCTGCACAAGTCGCTGAGGATAATGCTGTTCTGATCCTGTAATTTCGAGTGGCATTTCGTTTTTCCTTACTGTGGTCTTGAAAATTCGTTGGCATGGCATTTTTTTTAATTTTTATTGCTGCAATTTCGTGTGTGTAATGTGGAGTTTATTGCCGAAATTTCGTGGAATCTACTGCTGGGTTGAATGTCGTAAATGCGTTGATTCGTTGTAGGTGATGGGCGTGGAATGAACTGCGTTTACATTGTTTATGGGCGTTTGTTTTTTTTTGCTTGGGTAAATGTTACTACAATGGTACTGCAACTTTCATACAGTGGGAAAATCGTTATACAGTGGCGTTCTTTGGGTTTGTGTGTGTTTCCTTTGGTTACAGTGGGTCGTTCGGTGGTGGGCAGTTTGTTCATAATCCACTGTCTTTTCGCTGTGAAATTCTGTCATTCATTTTTGGAATTCTGTCAGTCTCTCTCTTTCTACTGTCATCACGTTGATAGATCATTGGGCAGTTCGTTTTAAACGTAAAATTTTACTGTCAGTCGTATGATAGACCCACCGTCATTTTGTTTTACCATACACCGTGTTTACTGGGTGTCGAGATTAAGCTCTGTATATCCACTCTAAGCTCGGCGTCCTGACTGTCATAACGTTTTTCAAATCACAGTGTGCGTTAAATTCTGGTCTGAGTTGCAGTGCCTGTTTCATTTCATTTTACTACGTGGTGCGTCCCTCTTAAAAACTTACCTGTCAGACTGCAGATGCCATAGGTTATTGATTAACTGCCCAACAAGTTTAATTGCATTTAAAGTTTTCTCGAAATAAACAAAATCGTTAGCGTTGGATTGAGCGTTAATTAAATGCATTATGACTTAACCCAGACTGCAAGAATATGGTGATTCTATTCGATAAGCTACAGGAAACAACAGTTATGGATGATACCAATTGTTAAGCATACAGGGCAGAGGCATGGTAGCATAATTTAATTTGTTGTATTATGAAAAAGGTAACTTTTCAAAATAGAATGTTTTCCATTATGTACGGGTGATGATTTTGCCGTTAAAAAGTAAATGCAGTAGTCATAACATTTTAGGGAAAGTCGTTGTCATGCCACCTGCGTTATTCAAATGATAAGGTAAAATGCAATTATATAATGCAAAAATCAAATGAATATTAAACACAGTTACAGTTAGGGCACCCCTTTTTAAAACCTTGCTAGCGTATCGGTGAATCTGTTGACCACCTGTCAGACCTACGTTTTGGTTCCCTTTGTAATCACATGCACGGATACCCTGATATTTTGCCAGGTTGTCATTACTAAATGGTAGTAACATCATAAGCTTTATTGTCACCCAAGTATGTAAATATGAGGTTAACTCTATATACCGATTTTTAATTATAGTTACCTTTAAATATTGTCCTTTTTTTTATGGATATTTTTGTCATTTCCAATATTGTCCTTTTTATTATTGTCATTTTGATTTTGCTATTTTGTATATTTCCATTTTTAACTATGATGTTATATTGTTAGTTCGAGTAGGTGTTACCTATAAATATGATGATAATTTTATTGCTATAGGTGAAGGAATAATGTTATGGCATACATATGTCATGGAAATATTGTTTATAAATTTCGTAATAGTAATATATTGTTTGAAATATGAAATTGTATTGTTCTTACCACATAAACAAGATTGAAAGATTAGAGTTGAAATGTATGACCATTATTTATTTCAATGTTATTGAAAGTAGAAATGAAATGATATGGTTATCTTATTGTGATGTTAGTGTAATCTATTGATATTGATAAGACATACATAGTGGAATGCCCTGGATTTATGTGCGATAAATTACTCGGAGTTAGTAAATGAGGGTTGTTGAGTCATTGATTAATGTTGAACATGGGTTTCATTGTCGGAGTCCTTTTGTCACATGCCTTCCACAAAGGACGTAGTTGTCCTTCTTGTTATGTTGTACTTGATAGTATTCAGTTGGTTGCTTGGTCGGTTGTGTCGGGCGGCATATAGACCCCTCCTGTAGCTTAGTATATATATGTTTGTGTGTATTTCCGGTGGAAGGAATCCAGTGCCATATGAAGAGTCTCGGGCTGTTTAAAGGCACAGTTTCCACTCTTGCGACACACTCTGAGCTGTATCAGTAGTCTCGAGCTATTTAAAGGCACAGTTTCCACTACTGTGACTCCCTAAAAGATTTATTAGTTTCTTCCTGAGCAGTCGGCCAGGAGCCTATCTAATCTTCTTTCGAGAAGACATAAGACTAAAAGCCCTGCTTTTCTGTGCAGAAATACTAAACTCTATTGTTGGATTCTTCCATCGGTGACTGTACTATACTTAACACCTAGTTTTGTTACTGCTTACAGCTGCTAGATGTACGCCTTATGTTTAGGGGCATTTATTGCTTGTTGTCACTGAGATATGTCAGGGTCATCTTGTCGTATTCATCTTTCTTGCGTCTTGTTCTAGGTCGGGTTACTAGTTTCTGCTTGAGCAGTCAGCCAGGAGCCTGTCTAATCTTCTTTCGGGAAGACATAAGACTAAAAGCCCTGCTTTCCTGTGCAGAAATAGTAACCCTAACACCATGGATTATTCCCTCTGTGTTCTTGCTGTGCACCCCCAGTATGTCTTAATGTTTGTGTTGTGCGCCTTATGCCTATGGTCGTATATTGTTGCAGTTACTCGTGGTGTGCCTTCAGTCTTCTTGTGCTGAACATCTTGGTTGCGTCTTTTTGGTTGTCGAGTGGCGACGTAGAGTCAAGTGTGTTGTTACTTACACACGCGCACACACACCTTAAACAAACAAAAAAAAATGTACCTGTTCTCAGAGTTGTTGACGTAATGAGGAGGTCATTACATTGACACTTATGTTTCTTGCTATCTTATGACATCATGGAAAATCTCAAAATCAAACATATCCAAGTAGCACTTCTTCTGTCTTCATGAGAGTTTTCCATGGATTTGGAAATCCATCATCCCGAACTTCTGAGTAATTATTATGTTACACTCTCTTTGTCATAGAAAGTTTTCACCATGCTTCTATTGTATATGAGATACTCTTCATCAAGTTGTTTGAATACATACAAGGTCTTCTTATATCTTCATACATGGGTCTCTTTCTGGTATAATCTTCTTTATCAATTTTCTTTATTTGGGAAGAGCAATATTCTACATGTAAATTCCAATCCATGGATACTGTAGGAGGTATATCTGGTTTACTATAGGAGGTATATATTCCTCATGTTTTCTTTAACTCTTGGGTCCATGGAGTCATCTATAGATTCCATGCCCTGAATATTCCAACTTTTTCATTTCATCATAGGATCATGGATGTAGATGGAAAACCAAGGATAGTTTAAGGCTTCTTTTCGAAGAAGACTTCTTCTAAACACCTACTGCTTATCATGGCTGCTACTTTCAATGGGAACATGGATAGATACTTCATAATCCTCAATGGATCATATCATTTAAGCTTAGCTCCCTCCTAATCCTTTTTTGATGCATGAATGCATGATCTTCTTTTGGAATTTTGTAATCAACTCCCTCAATATAAGAGAGTCCACACTTTCGTATGCATCCTTATTGCCTTCCACAAGGTGTTGCAAGTATTTTTCTAATTTCCTATTGATTTCTAACTTATTTCTATTTTTGAATTATTTTGGGTCTCTTAAGGTTTGATTTTGATTTCAGATTATCTGGAAGATTTTATTTATATAATAGATTCCACAGGAATTGTTACCAAATATTGTCAACATACTTCATCTTTTTCATGTGTATTGTAGTAATCATAACAACAATCCTAATCTTGTTATTCTTCCATAGGTATTGTTTCACTGACCATATTTTATTCTAAGAAATAGATATGCATGATATGTACATGAGCTATGTAAACATGGTATGTACAAGAAATATGAAGAATATTGTTACCTTGACTAGAACAAGAAGTCTGATTTATCCTGCTTGGCTTTGTTTAAGGGTTCCCTTTCTCCGTTAACTGATGCTTTGTCTGTTTCCTTCAATTTATTTAACTTAGGACAATGGTTCCTGTAGGGACCATATTTTCTATAGTTGAAGCATTGTATTTTTGACATATCCTTTTCTTTATTTGGTTTCTTCCTTGAACCAAAATTCCTCTTATTCCTGAAATTATTGAACTTTGTTGTGAAGGTTTGATCATCGTATTTATTTTGGGATTTTTCTTTTTCATTAATCCTTGAATTTTCCTGTCCATATAAAGTCCAAATTTATTCAAATGTGGGATACTCCTTTCTTGTGTTCATGCTTGCAGAAAATGCATCCCATGTCTTGGGAAGGCCATGGAGTACTACATTTACCGATTCCTTTTCTAAAATCATTTTTTCAATAACTTGTAGTTGATCTCTTAATTGAGAGATTATTACAAAGTATGATGTTATGTTGTCATCATCATTCATTTTCATGTCACATAGCTAATTCTTTAGACTCATTACTTGTCCAATGTTTCTGACTAAGAAGAGATTAGTTAGGGCATCATACATCTTCTTAGATAAGTAAAGACGAGAGATGTAGGGTATCAAGTGGTATTTTATAGAGTCCACTATGATACTCATAGCATTGATTTCAATGTCCTTGAACTTCTCCATAACTCCAACGTTATGAGTTTCCTTCTCGTTTCCTTCTTCAAACTGTGGTTCCACAATCTTTACTTTCACAATATACAACACTTTATTCTTTGCAAGGATGAGGTCAATCCTTATATTCCATGTTCTGAAGTTAGAATCCCCTTCTAACTTGTTTTCTAACTTCATAGAGTAATTCATGGTTGCTTTGACTTGGTCAACCTTTGACTTTGAACAAAAACTCAAACTTGACGTCTTGACTTGCTGAGAGTATCAGGAGATGCACTAGGCTAGGGCACACTAGGATATCTAGGAATTTGGTAAATATCTTCACTTAAGGTGCCTTAACAAGAGGGTTAGCATTTCGTTGTTGTAGAAAAACTTTGACTGCAACTGCAACTGTAACTGAGCAAATCCTCCAATCTATCTTCCAGTGGTTAGACTATCCGAAGATATTGTTGGACCAAAACCTGTTAGAAAAATAGGTGTGCTCTTTTTCCCATAGACAATATAAAAATATTGTCATCCAACCATAGGCCGAAGCCACCCCCGAGCACCTTAACCTTGACAGAGAATAATTTCATAAGAAAACCCTAGGCCTAATATCCAATCAAGGTAGAGTACCACTCTCCATAGCTAGCATACCAAGTAGAAAGTACAAACCATAACCAAGAGAGAGTCCAATCCTAAAACCAAAAATACAAGTTGCATTAGTTGCATCTACAACTGCAGCTACTCTCCAGCTATAGCTACAACTACTCTCCACACTTGTGAACAACTAAATTTCTGCAGTTGCAAGTGAGAGTGTGCTAATTAAGCTCTAGCTCTTTGTATTTATACTAGTCCTTCTTAGTTGTCTGGGCCAACTTTTCTTCCTAGGGGATAAAACTCAATATTAAATTAATATCTTTAGTCGACTTGTCTTCTAGGATTATTGTTCAAGGCTTTAGGGTTTCTCTTTCTTCCCAGAATGTTCTAGTCTTGTCAAGGTTACACGTGGAGGTTAATACCCCTCGTAGCTACCATAATATCAAGATACCATTCTTTTGAATTTTTTCGATATATGAACCTTGGAGCCAATCCACAATTCTATCATGATATGGATCACATAATCATGGGTGAAGGTAAATGAGATCATAAAACTTGTCAAGATTATGGGGACCTGACATAACCATCAACCAAGACCGAAGTGCCCCATTCTCCTGAAAATATTTCATTTTTTCATGAGTTTCTTCGGATAGAGGATATAAAAGGAACATGTTACAATTAACTATTTGATATTTATTCACAAATAAGGTGAACATAGCCTTACTATTCTCCAGAAACATTTCAAGATATGAATACTCCAACCAATATGAGATCCTATCATAATATATGTAATTACCAACATGAGATTGTTTGAAATAATTCACAGATGACAAATATTCCTGATGATAATAATGTACATGGAAATAATCTTGTAAAAGGATTTTGATGTTATTGGTAGGATCAAGATATCGATAACTTACTGATATTTTTGATTGAAAAAAAGTGTCCCATTCTCTTGAAACTTTTCATTGAGATCGAATACTTCAAGATTAACTATTTAAGGAAAACTAAATGAAACAACCAATGTTTTTGAACAATCGCTACTGGTAATAGTATTTGGTTGATTATACTTTTCAACCTGAAATAATTGATTATGATACAATCTGATATGAGTTAGTAGAAGATGCAATCTGAGGCCATTTTACATCATTTCCTATTTTACCCATGGATAATAGATGAGAATAAGAATTGATATGTTCATAGGAAAAAATGTTCTCCTCTTTATCTTTCATTTTGTAATCTCCATTAATTTGTACCTAATTATATAATGTTGAATTCTCTCCAAGGTAATCTGGAACACACAATTGCACAACATAAGGATAAAAAATATCAAGGTACAAGGAATGATATGTAGAAGAATTGAGAAGAGAAAATGTGTCTCTTGAAATGATTGGCATTTAGGTTTTGACTTGTGTTATCGCTCCAGGAAACTCTCCTAGAATGTAAGTCAGAGATGCCTGGTAACTCAATCTTTTTGGAAACTTTTGTCTCAATAATAGGTGTGGGTTTCGGATCAAGATGAATATCATTAATCTCTGGATTGTATTTCAAGACAGTCAAACTATATTTATGCAACACAAGGCCTTCAAGAGCTATTGTCAGATAGGTTTGTATAACAAATGGATAAGAAAACTAATCATTCAATCAGAACATACATAAACCATATATATGATGGATCAACAAACTAGCCAAAGATGCTTATGATTCTTGCTTAGTAGTCAAAAGTAAGATGACAATTACCATAGGACCATTAAACAGAGACAATAGAACACATTCAACTCATAAGCATGGACAAAGATGAAGGAAGGTATGACAACAACAAATGAAAGAAGCTTGTAGGATTGATATATTTCAAAATATGTTTTCCATACAATAACAGTAAGATCTAGAACTCAAAATCGAACCTTTAGTTCATCTTTTATCTTTACACTTTTGCTTGTTTTATGAGAAAAACAACTGTATTTTCACAAGTTATTCAACTTCCGACATATAAAAGTATTTTTTTTATTTAGAATTTCACTTTACAGTAAAAACAAAACTTGTGAAGAATTGTGTTAGCTTTCCAATGACTATTTTTCAATTTTTTTTTATCACGATTTGATATGTCAATTTGACAATTGTTTAATTGTATGTTTCTTAAACATGAAATTAATGATAATGAGTTAGTTATTTCTACAACAATGTATATATTATTAAACTTATGTTTTGAAGAAACAAAATATACTGCAACAATCTACAGAGACTCTACTTTATTATGACTATTATTTTGAATTTAACGGATGAATATTATCATTTCTAGAATTTTTTGAAGTTGACCAAGCTGAAAACGTTGCTGAATTTAAATACATATTTTTCTACACCTTGTATCTATATTAATTTTTACTTTAAACTAAAATTTAAATATACCCTTTTGAAAAGAACAGTTTAAGGATTCTGAATATATTTTTTTCAATTTTTTTCACTGTATATTTTTTGAGATACCGATATTTCATTTCACCGAACCATAATGTCTGCTGAAAATATTATGTAGTGAGTTTTTTTAAAAATTAAATAAAATTAGATAAAAATAAAAAAAAATGAAAACAAATTATACGGATTGAAAGTAGATTCAATTTTGGAAATGCTGGTGTCATTTTTGAAACCAAATTCTCAATTTTTGTAGGAGTCCGCAACCTCTGAAGTTTGGTTATGCTTGGGGCATTTATCTAGTTTTGGTTTTCAGCTGCAATTTCATGTTTTCGGCCGAAACATTAATTTTTCGGCCGAAAGACTAAAATGTAACATAATCCGTCAAATTAAACGGTTTCGCGATCTTTCGGGCGAAAAAATAATTCTTTCGGCCGAAAGACTGTCGAATGAATTCCGACCATCGGAAAATATGAAACGACATGTCGTATAAGTTTGAAAATATGAAACGACACGTCGTTTAAGTTTTTTTTGTGCCAAATTGTATAAATAGGATTGCAAGCGAACAAATCTAACACAATCCATCAAATGAACAAAAAGATATGAGCTCAAGGATAAGGATTTCAAAGCACTTCTATTACTGATTGTCGCTATATTCTTTTCTTTTTTTCTTTATTATTTCTATTCCATAGGCTTAATCGAAGGATCGATATCGATACATGGTGGTTTTTTAAAACACTTAAACAAAGTTTCGAATCATCTTTTTGGTTTTTGTTGAATAAGGTAAATGATGTTTGTTCAAGTTTTTATTGGAATAGCAATTTATGGGTTGAAAGATAAATGTTGAGCATTTTTTCAAGGTGAAGTCTTTGTTGAACATATCTTTTACAGATAACTATAAAAATAATGGGAAACAAAAGTTTGCGCAAGAGAAAATATGATCGCACTCGAGATGATACTCGCCAAATCGAGAAAAGGAAAGAGCTTTATCGGAGAAAGAAACAAGAACGTGCGAATATTGAAGAAATAAACGATGATAATGTCAATAGAGATTTTCGACAAGAAGAAGTTCAACCAGGTATGCATGCATATATGATGATTAATCACACAACAGACATTGGGACTGTATTCAGAAAGTACAAAATTCAAAGTATAGAATTGAAATTAAAAATATTGTAAATAATATAATTGATTGTAATTACAATTTGATGTTTTTCAAAAAACAAAAATAGATTTGTCTCATAATGTCGAAGAAGA
>ML796713.1:110334-133439 GCA_009831015.1 Picea engelmannii | reverse complement strand
ATAGGGATGAGTGACACTTGGACGGCAGAGAATGTTTAGAGGTTTGACATTAAAAATTAATTAAAAATGATTTAGGAAAGTAGGTGGGTCTGAAATTTCTATAAAAGAAGGGGAAAGGAAGGAAGAAGGGATGAACGGTTAGCATAACGTTACGCTGCCGGATTGTGGCTTGACGGATTACTTGTGAGGAGTTGGGTTTATCTCAGCTGTTTTGGGAGTGGTAGCTCCGCCTTGGAGGTGAGCTGAGAAGCTAGTCTTATCTTTGGATCTTGTGTGCCCCCTTTGCGGCTCGGAGTGCTAAGGGGGAAGCAGAGTACCCCTAGAGATTGGTTGGGAGGTACCGGTGAGCTTTCTGTGGTCGGAGAGCGGGAGCGGCAAGGAGCGCGGGACGTGGCACGAAGCGCAGGACGTCTTCCGAAGCGAGCGAGTGGAAATGGTATGATTTTATTCTGATAGAGTAGTTTGTCTAGTTATTCTCTTAGGCGATTATGATGCATTATATGTAAGATGTTGCTGCAAATTTTATTGTCACCTTGAGTAATCCTCCAGCCTTGAATTTACCACTCTTCTCCACCCCTCCGGCAAATTTCACTGTGTATTGTCACGCTGAAACACTCGTTCGGCAATTCGCTTGGAAGGGTTACTGCGTCGTAGTTCTGGAATTTTGTTGGGTTAAATCGTTAATGAGTTGGGTGCTGGAATTTTCGATTGTATCTCGTGCTGTTGTTGATGATAGCACACGTTTGGGGAAAGATATACTATGGGCGTTCTACAAAGTTTATGGGCGTTTTTATTGTATTCCGTGAGCAAATCTGATTTGGGCGTTTTTTATTTATTTTACACAGTGAGCGATTCTTCTGTTTAGAGTTTGATTCTTACAGTGGGCAATTGTATCTGGGGCATTTGTATTCATATTGTGCGTTTGGCATTCGTCCTACGTCCATCTTGATGGGCTGTTGATAAACCCTTTCTGCGTTTTAAATCTTAGTTGGCAAATCAAATTATCTTCTGGCAATTCGTTATCCTCTGGCATTGTATTTGGGGCGTTTTGGTCTGCGTTAAAAAAGGGTTTAATGAGCTGCATTGTTCATTTTGTTTTTGGGCATTTTTTTTTTGCCACTGTTTTATTGGGCGATTTACCTTGTGTATTGGCATTTTTTTCTTTCTGTAGGCGTGTGAAATATGGTGGGCATCTTGCATTGGTGTATCGCCGTTTTTTCAATTGCCGTAGGCATGCGAATTGATGGTGGGTGGTTTACCTTTAAGTCTGGGCGTTTTTTTTATATTTTGCAGAGGGGAATTCATGTAAAACAGTGCGTGATTTGATACCACATTACAGACTGTGTTTTTTCTGCGTTTACACCCGTTCTTCATCCATATTGAAGTGACTAATTTAGCCTCTGCCCGCGTGCTAAATCCCCCTTACTACGCCCACCAGTCAAGTGTTTATTTCGCTGCTGTCATAATCGTTTTTTTTATATACCTGAGTCGATGGGTCCTGTCATTTTAGATGTGGCACTATTGATATGAAGCGAGCTTCCAGCCTATCCATCGATCTTCTCATTATAGTTCCCTTTTGTTAGTGGTAGCATTGAAAACATTCAATCCGTGCCCTTGAAGGATATTCCAACTTGGGCCTCATAGATATGTTGAGTAGTCTCAAAACAGAGGGATGAGTCCATATATATATATTTTTATAAGATTCAGTACTTCCAGTTTAAATGATATTTAAAAGTGCACATATATCACTGTCAACTATATATGCAATCATTGTCAATGCATAGGTACGTAATCATCAATACTAATATGTTGTTCTATGGGAATAGTTCTGTCTTCATTACAACCATCTTCAACCACACATAAGTCATTACATAGTGTACTATAGACATTTAGTTATGTTGTTGTTGGGAAGGATATGCTTAGTCCTTTCATGAATAGTGACCTTGTTCCATTCTTTGGAAGTAAGTGGTTTACTGTCGCTGCCTAAATTTATTGTTTTAATGGTAATAATGGTTAGGGTAATACTGTGGAACGTTGTAATGTATGGTTGAAATATGAAATGGGATTGTTCTTACCATATAAACCAGATCGCAAGATTGAGTATGATGATTAAAGTTTGCTCGGAAATATTGTTTATAAATTCGTAATTGTAATGTATTGTTTGAAACGTGAAATTGAAATATTTTATGGTAAGTTAGGTAACTCTATTTTATTGATAAAAAAAACAGAATAAGAATATGATGATAATGTTAGTGACATGATAGTAATGTTAGGGTTAATTTAAATTGCAAGGTTTTGATCTAAATTATGATGGCATGGTTATTATGGATATGTTTCTTAATAATATTATGATCAATAATATTGTAATTAGTTTAGCATATTACCTATGCATTGAACCTTTACTTTTACCGTAAGATTTTACCATTGCAACAAATTAGTGGCTACTTGGATGAACTTAGAAGTAGGGGGCAGATTGAGAGATTATTTTATGACAGCCTTGTGGAAGCAACCATTTACTTATGTAGTTAGTATTCAATAATAAGCAAGCTTTTTAATTCAGATAATGTTTAATTGAGGTTTTTACTAACTAACCCCAAACAAAACAAAAAAAAGAAAAAAAAAATTTGCACCTGTTCTCAGAGCTGTTGTCATAACGAGGAGGTCGTTACAAAAACAATACTTACCTCATGTATTTTCCAAGTACATAAATAATTTGTTTTATGTTGTTGTCAAAGTTGTCTGGGAGAGATAAAGGTAGAACATATTGTAACAAAAAACAAATAATTATTATTTGTTTCCAAAAAATGTGTACCAATAAGGAAATATATTATAACCTACTAATTACCTTAATGAATGTATTATGGTCATGTGTTTTAACCCCACCAAAATCACCATTTTTAGTTAAGATATTTTGTATGTTCAACGAAAACCCCGTCGGAAACCTAATTTTTTGAATGACCTCTTTTACAATATTGCTCTATTGCTCCGTCAATAACCAAGGAAGACTAGTATTTTGTTCACTACCATCGCCATTAGAATTAATAATAACACTTTGCAAGGCCTGATTAGCTTCCTGGATGTCACAACAAATCTTTCCAATTCTTTCTTTGTTGGTCCTTCCATCTAATATTCTCTATAACAATTCTGTTATGTTCTTCCTGATATGCATTGTATCAAACAGATGAACTATTTGTAGGTGATCGTAGTATGGAAATCTACTAAATTGCATCGGGTAACATTTCATTCCTCGTGGAAGCCCATTCGTGCCTTAACGACATTCATGAAACATCAATAGATTGAAATTAACACTAATTAATCGGAAAAAATGAAATTAATACTAATTAAATTAACCAAAGATTTATATAATAGGTCATACATAAATAATTTGCGTACCTTGACAATTTCTAATATATTCCAACTTTCATAGGCGAGGTGTCATTCTTCATGCTTTTTTTCCATTTTCTTCTTTACCATTGAAATTTGCTTTGTCTGTAGTTCGATAACTATGGTTCTTAGGAAGAAAGTGCCTATACTCATCAAACACTTCCTTTTCTAAACTCCTTGAACGATGAGGTTTTATCCTCGGGCCACAAACTGGGCATGCAAATTTACCCTTTGTTTGAAGACCTACAAGATATATGAATAAATGTAGCGTGAAATTAGAGTTACAATTTACAATAATGCAGGATTTTTTCAATAAATATATATAATATTAAATCACAAAGTAAAGTAACAATATACCACAAAAATGTGTTAACCCAGGAGCATCATGAATTGTCCATGATAGTATTCCATCGAATTGAAATTGTTTTTGCCATATTGGTCTAGAGATTACATACATAGTGACACCAACCCACAACTTCAACAACTCATTGATGAGAGGCTCAATATATACGTTCATATATTTAACCTGGTACCTACCTAATTGGTTCAAAATATTGCATGATTAATTATACGTATCTAGATGTCGTGATATATAAAAGAAATAATTACCATGCTCGAATCAAAGAAATGAAATATTTTGTCATACTTTAAAGAAAATAAAAGATAATTAAATACCTAGAACAATCATTGCCAACATTGTGTGCTCTCTCTTGATCGACATCCAAGGAGGAAGGTTATTGTTTATAACAAAACAAGGCCACACTGAGTATGTAGAATGAAGCTCTCCAAATGGATTGACACCATCAGCTCCCAATGAAAGTCTAACATTACGAGGTTCTTCTTTAAAAATTGACCACTTTTCTTCGATGTAGTTCAATGCAGAACCATATGCAGACATTCGAAGAACATCATCTCGACTTATGTTCTTTGCATGGAAATCCATAAACTGTATTATACTTTGGCACCTGAACAACCGCTGGAAACATGGAATTATCGGAATATAACAAAGAACTTTGCGATGCACCTTCTTTGAAGCTTTATCGGTTCGATATCTACTTATTTTACATTGTGGGCAGTCATTTTCTAATGCATATTGTCCATAATATATGATATGATCATTAGGACATGCATCAATAGCTTGATAGTCCATTCCAATTTCTTTCATAATCACAGATATTTCTCGATATGTACGTGGAAAAATATTTGATGTCGGTAATAGAACATCACCTAAAAATCTACAAAATTCTAAACAATAAGTCAATGTAAATAGTATTAATCATCAATATATCATCCAATATACTAATTTACAAATTAGAAAACAATAGCAATATAGGAAAAAATTGAACCTTTTAAGTATTTGTGAACATGTAGGCATAAATATTTAACAAATTAAATACCTTAGTATCTGTGTGAGACATGTGTTTGATAAACCATTCAAAACCTTCAAGTTCACCAACAACAATATAGCAGATAAAAGATTTTTTGTTGATCCTTCATAAAGAGGTTGATGTGATTTCTCGAGTAGAGGATCAACATCATGACTATCATCCTGGTTGTCCTCATCCATTGGAGAAAATGTGTCTTGGATAAATCTATGTATCTCATCTTCCTAATTTGAATCACTAACGTTATCTCCATCCATATCATCATTAATAACTTCATCAATAGCTTCAATATACTGATCTCAAAGTTCATCTCCCTATAAAGTAGTATTTCTACTAGTACTTGGAAAATAATTCTCTGGAGGTGGACATTTTGGGGACATCGTCTATATATTTGAAAACAAGGTAGAAAAGTTAGTGTGTATAGAAAATATAAAAATCCCAATAAGAAATATTACTAAAATTCATGACATACTAATTATTACAGAGAATACATTAAATATTGAATCCTCTTACCAAGGGATGATATTCATAACCCCCTTCGGCGTGCCCCTTCTCCCTACAATGTCTTTGGGCTGTTTTTATTACAAGTCTTCTATTTTGAAATCCTCTGCAATCATAGAAAGGGAAATAAAAATTTCCATCGCCCCTCGCCTCTAATGCCGCTCTTAATGGATCAAGCTTCCTATCATTTTCGCTCATTGTGACAAATCCTTGTCCTGACAAGTAATTGTCTTACCTACACCATACCAAACATTAAGTTTTGAATTTTTTATATTTTAGATACTCCTTTCGATTATGATATTTTTATTTACAGTGACCTGCATTTTTATAATAAGGTCAACATCTTTATAATAAGGTCATATGTGTACAAATGTTTTCTTTATATAATAATAACATATATACCTAACATAAGTTTAGGGTTAGTGTTTATGTATCTTATTATTCACTGCTAAAGTAGGGAATATAGAAATCGATTGCATGTCAAAATCATTTTGACTTTTGTAAATTTACAAAAATTTTAACAATGTTTTATAATGTTTTTCAATAAATATTTATTAATGAGAATTTTGTATATAAATAAAAATATTTTTTTTTATTTTTAAATATTCAAAATTCTATTTTTTGATTGGTAAAAAACTCTGAAGTGATTAATTTCCCCTGATTGGAGGTGACAATTAACCACAATACTAAAAAAATTAAATTATTTGTTTTTTAACAAATCCACAAATAGCCACGTATTAATTAAAAATACAAATAATGATTGATGTTACCGACATTCTATGTGTAGTAAATGTAAGAATACACTTTGGATTTTGAGACTTTGTCTCATCTCCCAATGAGTTGATCAATTCACTTTCTCCATCATCCAGATGTACACACCCGCTCACGTCAACCACAACGTTTAGCCTCAAATTTTATTTTGCATGCTTAAATAATGGAAATTCTCATACTTTGTTTTGCAAAATGTACAGACCCAATCACATCAACCACAATATTTAGTCTTGGGTTTTGTTTTGCATGCTTAAATAATGGATGATCTCTCACACATTAATAATTATATGTAATATCAACAAGCTATCTTGTCACTAATACAAACCTACTCATTATTTATTACAATATGTTGAGGATAGCAAATAATTTATGTGGAAAAGGGAAATGTTATTAATATTTCTTTTAATATATATGCAAAGAGGGAAATGTTGAGGATAACAAAGAATTTATGTGGAATAGGGAAATGTTACAATATATTGCAGTTATTACCCTTATTGTTATAAACATGAGTTTCCTCCCTATCTTATATATACCATCACTTATCATTTATCAATATAACAATCAACTTCAATATTTTATTCAGGGAGTTTTCTTCCTTCATTTAATTGAATTAGTAAGTGCTATCCAACCATTAGGTGTTCAAGTATCCCAACCATTATTGTCATTGTTATATTATTTTCAATTTATGCAAGTGTGATCCCTTTTGGGTACTAGGGATGTAACAAGTGGTATCAAAGATTCACTCAAGCTTTGTTGGTGTTTTTTTGTTAGGTCTTCAAAATAAAAGAGAGAAGAAAATGACAATCAATTACTATCATCTCACCAATCAAGGTTGAGTTTCGAGAGAAATTCCATATCTTTATAAATGAAAAGAGGGAGATATTATAACTACAATTGAAGGGAAAAGGGTATGTGGATTCCATAAACCTAGAATATTATGGAATCCACATACCCTTTTTCATAGAATATACTAACTAGATCCAAAAACCAAAGACATGAAATATGGTACTACACATATTATAATATATTATCAAGGAAAAAACAAGCTAAATGAAATTTGGACATTTGAACAAAAATTTACAAGTTAAATGAGTACATCAATAAAAAATAACATACTAACCTTGCAAGTTCAAAATCTGAGCTATGTAGGTCGAGAATTGGATTTGTTCAAACAATGGGTGATGAAAAAAATAAACAGCTCAAACAAAAACAAAGAACAATGTCACAACTATAGCAATTTTGTCGCAAAGGCTCTTAAAGTCATGTATATATAGATCAAATAGTCAACTAGCCGTTAACACTGACCAATGAGATAGGCAAAAAATTTGTCACTATTGCCACGAAAGTTCATCGCTGTAGCAATGAAAATCCCAACTAGATTAAAATAAGATTTTAGTGGATATTGCAATGAACTTTCGTGGCAATATTGAGGAAAATCCCACCCTATTTAAAAAAAAGATGAAACTAGTGGAAGCGTGGAAATTTTTCGTGGAATAATCCACCCATATGTAGTAGTGTATGGATGAAACAAATTTTGACAGATATACAGGATGAGTATGATGAGCCCATTCCAATCTATTGTGATAATACAAGCGTCATTAGTATCTCAAAGAACCTAGTGATACACTACAAGACAAAGCACATTCCAATCAAGTATCACTTTCTATGGGAATAGGTTGCAGAAAAGAACATCAGGGTTGAATATGTGGGAACAAAAGAACAAGTGGAAAACATGTTTACAAAACCGCTTCCATGAGAATCCTTTGAGTATCTTCGTCAGAGACTCAGATTTATTTCTACTCCAAAATGAATGCTTTTGAATTACTATCTTAAATGTATTAGATGTACATGAGGAGGCACCATAAAGAGGAAATTTTAGGTTGGGAGATCAGACGAGTCAGTTAGGAGGAGCAGACCCGAATGGAAATATACCTTTTCCATTGATGACAAAGGAGGAGAGATTTATTAGATGTAGAGGACAAATGCATGGTTCCAGAGGGGGCGTTGTTCAAAAAGATGTATATATGGTTCCAGGAGGAGCATGAGTGATATGATTTCAGTATTGCATCAGAGTGTTGCCATCAATGCCAAAGGTGGAGATTGTTGATTAATTGGGTTGGTTTTCATTGATGTCAACCCTGGAAGAAAGTCTGGTAGCGAATCCCGGTAGCACAAAGGTTTGGGTAATGGACCCAAGTTTGTTTGATGTATAATGGTATGAGTTTTTATATATTTGCAGGTAAGACTATTCTAGATGGATAGTACATGTCACGCCATTTGTGGTGGTATGTGGAACGTCAAATAAATCCTCACAATTTGAGAGTTATGGCCTTACGAAGTTGGAGGACCCTCATATATTGGCTTGAAACCAAAGTTCTTGCAAAGAAGAAACTATTTAAATAATAAAGTGAATTGACAAAGTCAAAGAGGATTATTTAAATAATAAAGTGAAGTGACAAAGTCAAAGAGGATTATTTAAATAATAAAGTGAAGTGACAAAGTCAAGGAGGATTATTTAAATAATAAAGTAAATGGAAAACTTTCTAATTATGGAAAGTGGTTATAAGAAGGTTAACCCTAAAATGAGGAAAATGGGTTAAGTAGTCAAGTGGCTATTGGATATATGGACAAGTGGAAAATTGGGCAATGTTGGACATAGGTGACTATGTGGGCAAACTGACTATGTGGACAAAGTGATCTAGAAGGGGATTCTAAGGAAGGTACATGAAAGTATAAATAAGAAGCAAGGCTCTCTCATTTCAATTACACTAGAGAATATTGAATATCTATAGGTGTCTGAAGTAACCAAAGGATATCAAAGCCGAATTTCATAGGGAAGGTGAAGTAAAGAAGGTCGAAATTCAAAGGAGGATAAATTCTTTTGATGATGCTTTCTAAGGTATGTTATTTACAGGTCATCTCACCATTTTTGCAATAATTTTATTTCTATAATGATTCAGATCGTGAAATTCATATCCATTTAGGAAACATATCCAAGTAGATGTGGTACAAATTTCATCTTGTGGGTCGTTGTATTGTTGGATTTACACTCCGTGGAAAATAGGGTTTGTGGCCAGTCCTGAAAATAGTCTAAAACAAGTGGTTCGGGTATAAACGTCATAACGTCTTCATAACAGATCCAAATTCCATAACACCAAATGTATTGGTTAAATTACAGTCTTTAGTATTCCATGTACAATTTTCAGATCCATACAAAAAATATTTTGTTTGGGGCACGCTCTACAAATTATCTCTCTAGAATAATCTAGAATTAAATAAGGTATGCCATTTTTTCTATAACTCCTTTTCTGAGAGGTTCCAAGTAGTGACACCTGGATGAATTGTATAAAACACATTGAAGAATATTTTGTACTATTTTCAGATATTTATTCATAACAGGTACATAGTTATGATTATTTCAAGTTAGGTTTGTTGACTAATCCAAAACTAGTCATGTGAGACTAAAGTAAAGTTTGATAAAAATGATAGTCTCTTGTTGTTAAAGTTAAGGAAGGTTTGTAGATATGTGACCATATACACTAGGTCTATTACAGAGTTACAAATCAGATTTGGATGATGAAATTGATGAGGGATTTTGGTTGAGGTTGAGGTACATGTTGGTGCATGGTTGATGCACTTGTTTATGGTACATGTTGATTACAGGTTGAGGTACAGGTTGATGCGTTGTTGATGCATGGTCCAAGTTATTCGTACAGGTTGATTGGTACAGGTTTACATCAATATATCTCACAATGATAGTGTCACAGTGGTTCCATAATTCTACTTATACGTCAGGGAAGCTAGACAGGGCAAGGATAGGTGGTTATAGCCACCTTCTGGTTGTAGTCGAAGAACATAGGGGGTTGTATCCTCCTTCTAGTTGTAGACAGAGAATTGGGGAGTTGGAGCCTCCCTCAAATTGTGGCCTGAGAAACTAGGGGGTTGGAGCCTTCTTCTAGTTGCAGCTAGAAAACAAAGGAAGTTAGTTCTTCCAATGAATGTAATTCTTCAATGCATATAAGATAAAACATCTTTTGGTTTTCTCCCGCTTTGGGTTTCCACGTAAAGACACTGGTGTAATGTGTATGTGTATGCTTGTTCATTTGTTCATTGTTTATTTACTCTACAAATATTGGATGATAATGCTACATTGATATAACACTTGCATTATTTGGTCAAAAAGGATTATATTGCTCTATTACTAATTCACCCCCCCTCTTAGTAATCCAACACCAACACTATTGATATTCTTCATGGCAATCAAAATAATTCGATTCAATAGAACAAAACTCTGTCGATCCATAATAGTACACAACTACTATCCAGTGGTACACAACCACACCAAGTATCACACGACTACTTAACCAGTGACACATAGTCACAAAAAGTGGAACACATCCATCAAAGTGGCATACAACTATTTTCCATAGACATATAGTCTCCACAATAATCATATCATATAATATCAAACTTCATAAAAATATCATGATACAAACTGAGTCATCTGGGCCATTCTTCCACTCACATTTGTGAGATCTGGAAGAGCATCTTCCCTCAGGAAGTAAAACATCAACCATGGGATATATGAACTATTCTTATCAAGCATAGAAGAATAATTGTCCCTAATTTATGAGCCTGGACCATTCACCTAACCGATCCATTCCTCTGGCACTAATCATAGTGTAACTTGGAGAGAATGAGTTTTCCCTAGGGAATGCCTGTCCCTGATTGTTGAACATGGACCATTGACCTAACCGGGCCATTCCTCTGGCACTAATCATAGTGAAACCTAGAGAGGATGAGTCTTCCCTAGGGAATGATAGTCCAAACCATTTCCTAAGGAAATGATTTTCCTTCAGCAACCTCCAAAACAGACCATTCTTCGAAACTGCTCAGAACTATGAACTTCGAAAGAACGACTACCTGATGAGGCATACCATTCTAGTTGGACACTTCTCAGATTGACTGTCAAGAAGAATTATTGTCCTATACCATTCCCCCACACTGGCCACAAGGGTAATCATTTTCTATGGTACATCATCAATCTATCGAACCATTTTCATTATGAAAATGATTGTCCGATCTGACCATTTTCCGAACTGGAGAATGCTTGTTCGTAAAAAATATCAAACCACTTTCCGAACTAGAAAGGAATTGCTCACCTTGGACCATTTTTTGAACTGAAAAATGACATTCCATAAATCAATAATATATCAGTGCTCTCTCCCAACTTGGGAGTAATATCTTCCCTTTTCAATAAGGAATTTGTCTCCATGAGCTCCATCTTGTCCCTTAAGTACGCAAACTTTTCATATTGGACAGAGGCTTTACCAAAATATATACTATCTTTTTAGATGTGGATATATATTGGAGAACCACTTCTTTCTTCTGGACTTCATCACATAGAATATAATGCCTAATCTCAACGCACTTCATTTTTTCATGGAACATTAGTTTTCCCTAAAGACTTGATATAAATCTAATCATTAGAAATATCATGTTCAAATTCAACACTTATGTTTCTTGCTAGCTTACGACATCATGGAAAATCTAAAAATAAAACATATCCAAGTAGCACTTCTTCTGTCTTCATGAGAGTTTTCCATGGATTTGGAAATCCATCATCCCGAACTTCTGAGTAATTATTATGTTACACTATCTTTGTCATAGAAAGTTTTCACCATGCTTCTATTGTATATGATATACTCTTCATCAAGTTGTTTGAATACATATAAGGTGTTCTTATATCTTCATACATGGGTCTCTTCTGGTATAATCTTCTTTATCAATTTTCTTTATTTGGGAAGAACAATATTCTACATGTAAATTCCAATCCATGGATACTGTAGGAGGTATATCTGGTTTACTATAGGAGGTATATCTTCCTCATGTTTTCTTTAACTCTTGGGTCCATGGAGTCATCTATAGATTCCATGCCCTGAATATTCCAACTTTTTCATTTCATCATAGGATCATGGATGTAGATGGAAAACCAAGGATAGTTTAAGGCTTCTTTTCGAAGAAGACTTCTTCTAAACACCTACTGCTTATCATGGCTGCTACTTTCAATGGGAACATGGATAGATACTTCATAATCCTCAATGGATCATATCATTTAAGCTTAGCTCCCTCCTAATCCTTTTTTGATGCATGAATGCATGATCTTCTTTTGGAATTTTGTAATCAACTCCCTCAATATAAGAGAGTCCACACTTTCGTATGCATCCTTATTGCCTTCCACAAGGTGTTGCAAGTATTTTTCTAATTTCCTATTGATTTCTAACTTATTTCTATTTTTGAATTATTTTGGGTCTCTTAAGGTTTGATTTTGATTTCAGATTATCTGGAAGATTTTATTTATATAATAGATTCCACAGGAATTGTTACCAAATATTGTCAACATACTTCATCTTTTTCATGTGTATTGTAGTAATCATAACAACAATCCTAATCTTGTTATTCTTCCATAGGTATTGTTTCACTGACCATATTTTATTCTAAGAAATAGATATGCATGATATGTACATGAGCTATGTAAACATGGTATGTACAAGAAATATGAAGAATATTGTTACCTTGACTAGAACAAGAAGTCTGATTTATCCTGCTTGGCTTTGTTTAAGGGTTCCCTTTCTCCGTTAACTGATGCTTTGTCTGTTTCCTTCAATTTATTTAACTTAGGACAATGGTTCCTGTAGGGACCATATTTTCTATAGTTGAAGCATTGTATTTTTGACATATCCTTTTCTTTATTTGGTTTCTTCCTTGAACCAAAATTCCTCTTATTCCTGAAATTATTGAACTTTGTTGTGAAGGTTTGATCATCGTATTTATTTTGGGATTTTTCTTTTTCATTAATCCTTGAATTTTCCTGTCCATATAAAGTCCAAATTTATTCAAATGTGGGATACTCCTTTCTTGTGTTCATGCTTGCAGAAAATGCATCCCATGTCTTGGGAAGGCCATGGAGTACTACATTTACCGATTCCTTTTCTAAAATCATTTTTTCAATAACTTGTAGTTGATCTCTTAATTGAGAGATTATTACAAAGTATGATGTTATGTTGTCATCATCATTCATTTTCATGTCACATAGCTAATTCTTTAGACTCATTACTTGTCCAATGTTTCTGACTAAGAAGAGATTAGTTAGGGCATCATACATCTTCTTAGATAAGTAAAGACGAGAGATGTAGGGTATCAAGTGGTATTTTATAGAGTCCACTATGATACTCATAGCATTGATTTCAATGTCCTTGAACTTCTCCATAACTCCAACGTTATGAGTTTCCTTCTCGTTTCCTTCTTCAAACTGTGGTTCCACAATCTTTACTTTCACAATATACAACACTTTATTCTTTGCAAGGATGAGGTCAATCCTTATATTCCATGTTCTGAAGTTAGAATCCCCTTCTAACTTGTTTTCTAACTTCATAGAGTAATTCATGGTTGCTTTGACTTGGTCAACCTTTGACTTTGAACAAAAACTCAAACTTGACGTCTTGACTTGCTGAGAGTATCAGGAGATGCACTAGGCTAGGGCACACTAGGATATCTAGGAATTTGGTAAATATCTTCACTTAAGGTGCCTTAACAAGAGGGTTAGCATTTCGTTGTTGTAGAAAAACTTTGACTGCAACTGCAACTGTAACTGAGCAAATCCTCCAATCTATCTTCCAGTGGTTAGACTATCCGAAGATATTGTTGGACCAAAACCTGTTAGAAAAATAGGTGTGCTCTTTTTCCCATAGACAATATAAAAATATTGTCATCCAACCATAGGCCGAAGCCACCCCCGAGCACCTTAACCTTGACAGAGAATAATTTCATAAGAAAACCCTAGGCCTAATATCCAATCAAGGTAGAGTACCACTCTCCATAGCTAGCATACCAAGTAGAAAGTACAAACCATAACCAAGAGAGAGTCCAATCCTAAAACCAAAAATACAAGTTGCATTAGTTGCATCTACAACTGCAGCTACTCTCCAGCTATAGCTACAACTACTCTCCACACTTGTGAACAACTAAATTTCTGCAGTTGCAAGTGAGAGTGTGCTAATTAAGCTCTAGCTCTTTGTATTTATACTAGTCCTTCTTAGTTGTCTGGGCCAACTTTTCTTCCTAGGGGATAAAACTCAATATTAAATTAATATCTTTAGTCGACTTGTCTTCTAGGATTATTGTTCAAGGCTTTAGGGTTTCTCTTTCTTCCCAGAATGTTCTAGTCTTGTCAAGGTTACACGTGGAGGTTAATACCCCTCGTAGCTACCATAATATCAAGATACCATTCTTTTGAATTTTTTCGATATATGAACCTTGGAGCCAATCCACAATTCTATCATGATATGGATCACATAATCATGGGTGAAGGTAAATGAGATCATAAAACTTGTCAAGATTATGGGGACCTGACATAACCATCAACCAAGACCGAAGTGCCCCATTCTCCTGAAAATATTTCATTTTTTCATGAGTTTCTTCGGATAGAGGATATAAAAGGAACATGTTACAATTAACTATTTGATATTTATTCACAAATAAGGTGAACATAGCCTTACTATTCTCCAGAAACATTTCAAGATATGAATACTCCAACCAATATGAGATCCTATCATAATATATGTAATTACCAACATGAGATTGTTTGAAATAATTCACAGATGACAAATATTCCTGATGATAATAATGTACATGGAAATAATCTTGTAAAAGGATTTTGATGTTATTGGTAGGATCAAGATATCGATAACTTACTGATATTTTTGATTGAAAAAAAGTGTCCCATTCTCTTGAAACTTTTCATTGAGATCGAATACTTCAAGATTAACTATTTAAGGAAAACTAAATGAAACAACCAATGTTTTTGAACAATCGCTACTGGTAATAGTATTTGGTTGATTATACTTTTCAACCTGAAATAATTGATTATGATACAATCTGATATGAGTTAGTAGAAGATGCAATCTGAGGCCATTTTACATCATTTCCTATTTTACCCATGGATAATAGATGAGAATAAGAATTGATATGTTCATAGGAAAAAATGTTCTCCTCTTTATCTTTCATTTTGTAATCTCCATTAATTTGTACCTAATTATATAATGTTGAATTCTCTCCAAGGTAATCTGGAACACACAATTGCACAACATAAGGATAAAAAATATCAAGGTACAAGGAATGATATGTAGAAGAATTGAGAAGAGAAAATGTGTCTCTTGAAATGATTGGCATTTAGGTTTTGACTTGTTTTATCGCTCCAGGAAACTCTCCTAGAATGTAAGTCAGAGATGCCTGGTAAGTCAATATTTTTGGAAACTTTTTTCTCAATAATAGGTGTGGGTTTCGGATCAAGATGAATATCATTAATCTCTGGACTGTATTTCAAGATAGTCAAACTATATTTATGCGACACAAGGCCTTCAAGAGCTATTGTCAGATAGGTTTGTATAACAAATGGATGAGAAAACTAATCATTCAATCAAAACATACATAAACCATATATATGATGGATCAACAAACTAGCCAAAGATGGTTATGATTCTTCCTTAGTAGTCAAAAGTAAGATGACAATTACCATAGGACCATTAAACAGAGACAATAGAACACATTCAACTCATAAGCATGGACAAAGATGAAGGAAGGTCTCACAACAACAAATGAAAGAAGCTTGCAGGCTTGATATATTTCAAAATATGTTTTTCATACAATAATAGTAAGATCTAGAACTCAAAATCGAACCTTTAGTTCATCTTTTATCTTTAGCTTTATAGCTTTACAATGCAGTTTTGAGATCCTAAAAGCATGGATCAGATATGCTAGAGATAGAAAGTCAAAATTCAGTTTGCCAAAAATAAGGGATGGTCCTAAAAATGAGGTCAAATCCACATTCCATGGTCTTCAAATCTTGTAGAGTCCTTGTGCAATATAGAATAACCTTCGAAGGTTGATTGATGACTCTTCCAAGAGATAAAATTCGAATTTGCTGAGGTGTGCAAAAACCCTGATTTTCTGCCTTTGAAAAAGGTACCAAAAATGATTGAAACACCTCTTCTTTCCCTTATACATCAAAAATAGCTATTGGATCTGACTTGATAATTTGACAAATGTCCATTCGAAGAGGTTTCAAACCATTCCAACTCAAAAAATCTTGATCTGGGCAAAAATTCGGTCATTCTGGTAGTGGCAGTCTTTCAGTGGTTAACACTGGAAAAACTGGGTGCTTTAACTACCGAAAGCTCTGCTTTTGATGGTTAATGAAGGCGAAATTTAGGGCTAGTTAACCACCAAAAGTGAAGATTTTCTAGAAATAAACTACCTTGGGAAAAATCAATTTTCCCAACTGTGGAAAGGTCATTTCACCCCCTCAAATAGTCGATTGACAACTAGACATCCCAATATTTCCAACGGTACTTTCAGATATGAATTTGGAGCTCGGGAAGGTAGTCAAAAGTTCCCTACAAGATTAGGCATCATTCTTCAAAAAATTGCCAATGCGTTTGATCGCTAACATCTGGCTCCAACTAGTATGGAGACCTCCTTGCGAGGTCTTCAAGAACCTGGCAGACCTTGTGCCTTTAGTATTGGGCATGGATTCATTCAGATTAATGTATCATCTAGATATTCTCCAAAGTTTTTTTTTATCTTTCACAATCTTCTTTATCTGTAACATGTCTGCTTCAAACTCCCCTGGAAATGTTGTTTGCACATCGACATGGCATCTGTTGTGACAATCTCTTCATTGAGAAGAGAGGTGTTGGACATAGGCAGGATGGTTAGATCTGTAACCATGGTTTGGGAATTCGAGAATAACTCCAACCTTGAAATGAGAGCATTGTAGGCAGCTTGAGGTGTTTGACTTTTCATTTTCCAGTAGCTCCAGATACAAAACATTTGTCTTGAGATGCCTTAAGCAAAAAGTTGTAATAACAATAGATCATCTAAAAAAAATCCTTTGAAACATCCTCTAGACATAATGCACCAAGAAAAGAAAGAAAACCCTGGTGTGTTTGAATCAAATACTTCACCCTGCTTGGTTTCATTAAAGAGCATCATTGTACCTCGTGAACCCATATCTGTATAGGACTAATGAAATTTCCACTGTGCTATCTAAACAAGGTGAAGTCTAGCATGAATCGAATACAACAATCATTGACCCAAGATATGTAACTCTCACCCCAAGCCACCACAACACAATCTTCCATACTCCATACCTGCACAAGATCATCTTCACCTCTAGGATCTTGTAACTGCTTCCTCAGTGATAATGAATATACATTTCCAGAGTTCAGGCCAATCAAAAGGTCATGGTCTACTGCTGCTATAAAAATTTCCAAGGACATATGCAGACTCAAGAAACTTTCCTTCTTGAAACAACAAAACACTCAACAATATTTTAACATTAATAAAAAAGGGGTTTCTAAGAACAAGCCCTCTGATCTGGAAGTCTTTGTTGTTTAATGTTTTCGGCTCCTGATGTTATGAGATCACTATAATCTAAATAAATTATTTCTCCTCGTGGCGCCCTTCGCATACGATCCCATGCTTGATTCGTGGCTCTGCACTCCTCCTCATCTGTCAGCTCCAAATCACTTGTTTAACAATCCATACTAGCAGATAACAAATTCTAAATCCTGGATACCCATTCGTCTCTCTGATCGGTGCTTTCATGACTTTAACCTAGAGCTGGAGTGCTCTGTGATTTCCATATAATCCTGGATTTTTTTGGAATTCAAAATAGTAAAAGTTTTCTGAGCATACTAATATGTGTTTTCTCTACAAGATTGATACATATAAAATAATAATCTATCAATGCAATCTCTACTTGTCCATATCACACGCCAAATAAAATGTTTGTTGGGCGATCTGCAAATTTAAAAAAAAATCGACACCTATGTTTTCTTTCCCTCTATAATTGTGTTGCTGTATAAATAGTTGGTGAGACAGAGGAGCTTCATTTGCCATTGGCCTTAGCTACTGAAAATATTTCATAGAAGGAGCCTGAGATGAAGGCAGAGTTTGTTGTTGCCTTGGATGTGGATCTTCATTGGACAATTTTGTTTCTCCATTGGACAGCTGCACGCACATTCTCTGCCTGCAAATCGGGTGTTTCTGGCAACTGCCTATTTGCATTCATATATCAAATCGCCCATGCATCAGATGCTTTAACTCTTCCTTTATTTTTTTATTTATTTTTCTTAACCAACACCATTCTTATGGTAGTCTCGTATGAAAATGTTTTTTATGATTTCATTTTCTATATCACTCTGCAACCAAGCTCTGCAACCAGGGAGAAAAGACATTCTCTCTATGAAAATCCTCTACCGATAGCTTTCAGACAAGTCACTCCTCTGACTTCTGTCTCACGGGTAGATAAGTTCTCTTCTCAGATTGTTTAAATGGATTTCAATGATAATAACCCAAAAGAGTTTGTTGACACTGTGGTGCAAGAATTTTCTTATGACCCATTAGACTATAATCGACAGAAGATCCTGTTTTGTACAAGCGTAGAACATTGGAAACAATTTGGTACACCAAACAGGATGCCATTAATCCATACACCCACTAGCCCTTCTACATATTAATTTTTATCCCACAGAGAGAGATGAAGCAAAAGATGTATGAATACATTCTCAACAACATCATAACCCTAAGTTTAGGGCTTGAGGTTGTTGCCAACTACACTAAAATCTTGAACAGATAGAGATGAAACATCTGCTGGATGAATTGGTTTTCTCTATAAAACAATGTTTGTGCCTTTTGAAGAAGAAGAAAAGGTGCAAATGACGAGGAATTAGAGCATTGGAAATCCCTTGGTGTGGTTGACAACTGTATCAATTAACTTCTTAGAAACAAGGGGTTTCCCATCTATTATTTGGTTGAACTCGCTCTCTTTGTATTATCTGAATGGGAGTAACAATATCCATTTCCCGTCTCCAGGAGCGGCATGATACAGTTACAGCTAGCAACCGCAAAGATGATGCCATGATCTCTAGCTCTAACAGTAGTACCGACAGCCATGAAGATGACAATGGAGAGGATGGTCCAGATCCAGCCATTAAAAGTGAAAAGGGAGTCTCTTTGCCTAATGCGTGTGCAATTGCTATGGAATTCATTGATAATTAATGCTTGACTTGTAGTTTGTTGGACAACTGAGAGGGGGGGTGAATCAGTTGTTACCGTTCTTAAACAATTATGGTTCTTTTAAAATCTTTGTAGAGACACTGAATGATGATCACAATAATGTAGGTAAATAAACAATGGCACTTTCAACATCATTCACATATATGAGAAACACAGAGACAGATATTTCCTAAGGAAACCCATGCAGGGTAAAAACCTCTTTTTCTTTATATGATAAGTAATAGTTACATTCTTTACTATATCATACATATGAGAACCAACTCATAATGAGGCTACAACCTTAGTTTTGCAAGGTGCAACTTGTTGAGAGCACCAACTCTCTATTTTCTCTAGCACCCACTAGAAGGAAGCACCAACTCCCTGGTTTCTCTAGCACCAACTAGAAGGAAGCACCAACTCCCTGTGTTCAAGCACCCACTTGAACCCTGAGGGCACCAGTCCTCCCTAGCTCCTCCCAACCACCTGGAAATATAAATATTTCCTACTGAAACTTATTACAGTGATATGATGTTCAACAATGGCTTACCAGACTCATCACTGTTCTGCTGCATTTCGTTGCTCTGTCTGCCTCATTGCCTTTCTGCACACATCACTTGCGTTGTTTGTTCTTCCACTTTTTATGCTCTATGTTCCATGTCCATTCACTGCACAGTTCCTCTTATGTGCTATTCAGCTGTTGCACTCTCCTCCTTCTTCACACATGAATCACCTTCACCAACAAAAACCATAGCAAACTCCAATAGAGACAACAACCCCATCTCTTCTCTGTACCATGTATTTATAGCTTCTGTGCACCTTGTGCGTGTAATGTTCGCAATGCCTCTGCATGCTAACTCCACGCCGTTATCCTCCACCTCTCGAGTGCTCTGTCTAATCATCATCATGACTCTTTAGCTTCTCTGGTGGTTCCCCCTGTGTGTCCAACATCACTGTATGTTATACTGAGATTCCTCAGCCTCTCTGGTAGTTTGAGACTCTTCGTCTTCTCTGTGACAGTCAAACTTACCTTCTCTGTTTCAGTTACAGGCCTCAATGCTCAGCAGTTGTCAATCGCCTCCACGAACATCTTCATCCCTCTCAGAGACTCTTCACCTCCTCTATCAGTCATCCCGAAGTGTCTTCAAGTCCTCTGGCATAACCCATCGGTGGTTTCTGGTAGTTACACTGTATCATGCTACAGTTTCCCTCCGATCTTGTTCAAATTCATTTGCACCGTTGCATTGAATCCATGGGATCTTACATTCATTTCGGCATTTCGACATTCGACAATTATGTGCTGAGTGTCTTGACACTTTATTTCGCGATCTCCAAAGTTTCGATACAGAACTTTACTACACTAGATCCTTCCCCAATATGACTATGGTCATAACCAAGCGCCTATGCAAAAAGCGCTTTTCGCGAATTTCTTATTTCGTGATTTTCGACAATATGCTCCATTGACCCCAAGTCAGCGAAAATTCAATCACTTGACACATGTCCTCTGATTCCATGGTCCAGATCTAATCTTGATTCAACGGCTACGATTGAATCGCGACTTTGGCATTCTTGATGCATTGGGTTCTTTCCCTCTCTATGTCGCGATTCGTGAAACTCCGATATGGATTTTGATCAACGGTCCAGATCTGATCTCTATTCAATGACTGCAACTAAATCGCGATTTCACATATCGCAAAATTGACATTCTTGATGCATTGGGTTCTTTGCCTCTCTATATCACGATTCACGAAACTCCGATATGGAGTTTGATCAACGATCCAGATCTGATCTCTATTCAATGGCTGTGATTAAATCACGATTTCGCATATCGCGAAATCGACATTCTTGATGCATTGCGTTCTTTGCCTCTCCAAGTTGCGATCCCCGATACCCTAAAATGACATGGGATCAACGGTCCTGATCAACACTTGATCTGACGGCTCAGATCATTTCGTGATTTCACATATCGCGATATCGGAATTCTTGATGTTAACATTCCTTGACATCTCCAACTCTCGATCCTCGAATTCCTGAAAGGACTTGGATTTAACAGACCATATTCAATCATGATTCAACGGCTGCGATTGAATCGCGAATTCACATATTTCGATTTTGGCATTTCTGTTGCATTGTTTCTTTGACATCTCCAATACGCGATCCTCGAAACTCTGACATGGTGTAAGTCTGCTGACGTCACATGTGTTAAATAACTGCCACATGTCACACTGATTTGTGACTTACATGTGCTTGGCATGTTGAGTCAGTCTGACACTTGTCATTACCTGGTTGTGCCACATGTTCCTAGCTGACGTGGTATGCTGACGTGAGTCGGATCGATGGTCCAGATCACATCTTGATCTGACGGCTGCGATTAAATCGCAATATCGCATTTCACGATTTCAGGATTCCTGTGGTTATTATTATTTGACCTCTTCAACTCGCAATCCTCAAAACCTCGACATGGACTGGAATCAACGATCCAGATTCAACCTTAATATGACGGCTCAAATTACATCGCGATTTTGAGAAGTTAAGGGACCCTGTTCCTTTAGCTCTCCAGTAAGTGAACTTACTATCTTTCCCCACGTGTCCTTCCTAATGATGGACGGTCCTCCTTCTTTCAGGATTTTGTGAGCCCCTTTTCTCCTTGCACTTTAAACACCGTGTAGGTTCTCCTCGATCCAATGGTAGTCGGACCTTGTGCTCGGATCTAATGCCCGATATCTATCCTCCATATCTACGTGCTCCTCTTGTCTTCATTCAGATCTATCGGTCATCGGGAATTCGGGATGGGATCCAACGATCACTGATGCTTCTCCTCCAAGATTACATTTTGTCCTTGTTTTTCCTTTGCTGCATACTCTGATCTTTCCATCAATGACAAGCTTACTTTTCCTGATAACCTGCCAACAATCATCTGCACTATCTCTTCTGAACTTATCGGGCTTGCTCTGCAACATCTTCCCAAACTACTTATGATGCCCGTCTGTTACACTCTTCCTATACTCATTCCATCTTCACGGGTGTACTTGCCATCAATGACAAGCATGCGCTACCTGTTAAACATTTTCCAACAATCTCCCCCTTTGGCATTGATGGCAACTAAGGCACCCGAATTCTTTTCTCCCCCTTTGACATCAATGTCAAAGAAGAGACATACTCCCCCTAGGTTATTGCAGTAATTTTAGGAGGCATTAGAGATTCAAACAATGAAAAACTCCCCCTAACAAGATGGACTTTTTTAGGTGTAAAATGAAATGACACCCAACTTTTGTCTGAGATATTCAAATGGTGTCTTGGCTAGGGGTTTAGTAAAGATGTCTGCAATTTGTTCTGTAGTGGGAATGTAATGGACCTGAACAATCTGATTGGTGACCTGCTCTCTCAGAAAATGATATTTTATGGGAATATGTCTTGTCTTGGAGTGGAGGACAGGATTTTTAGACACACTAATGGCACTAGTGTTATCACAATGAATTGGGATCGGTGCAGTATATTTTACCTCTAAGTCTGCAAGTGTCTGAATCATCCATACTACCTGTGTGCAACAGGTAGCAGCAGCAATGTACTCTGCCTCTGTGGTTGATAAAGAAATGGAACCTTGATTTTTACTAAGCCAGACTACTAAGGAGTTACCCAAGAAGAATGCTCCTCCATTGGTGCTTTTTCTCTCATCAACACAATTTTCCCAATCTTCATCTGAGTAAGCAGTCAATTGAAGACTTTGATTTCTGGGATACCACAGACCATAAGTCATTGTTTCTTTTAAGTACTTCAATATCCTTTGACAGCTTGAAAATGACTTTGTTTAGGTGCAGCCTGATATCTTCCTACCATTCCTACAACATGCATTATGTCTGGGCGAGATGCTGTGATGTACAACAGACTTCCTATCATTGATCGATATGAGCTTTGATCAACATCAGGTGAATCATCATCCTTGCTTAA
>ML796713.1:76714-106051 GCA_009831015.1 Picea engelmannii | reverse complement strand
CTAGGTGCATAACTTTTACGAATTCTGCTTCTGCAAGCCCACTCAAGATAGCATTCATAGCCTTAGTGTTGAAGCTAAATTCTAGTTTGTCATCCTTATTAGCTAGCACAACTGGCTTTACATAACCAATATCTACCACATCCTAGACATCTGCACCTAAAGACATTATGTAGGTTCTCATTCTAACTTTCTAGAAGGAAAAGTTTGTTCCATTCAATAGAGGGGCCTTATTGGTTGAATTTCCTTCATGGCTTGACATGTTTAAGCTCTAGGATCTACCCTTATATAAAAGGGGTCGGCTCTGATACCAATTGTTGGACAACTGAGAGGGGGGGTGAATCAATTGTTACCGTGCTTAAACAATTATGGTTCTTTTAAAATCTTTGTAGGGACACTGAATGATGATCACAATAATGTAGGGAAATATACAATGGCACTTTTAGCATCATTCACATATATGAGAAACACAGAGACATATATTTCCCAAGGAAACCCATGCAGGGTAAAAACCTCTTTTTCTTTATATGATAAGTAATAGTTACATTCTTTATAGTATCATACATATGAGCACCAACTCATAATGAGGCTACAACCTCAGTTTTGCAAGCTGCAACTTGCTGAGAGCACCAACTCTNTGTTTTCTCTAGCACCCACTAGAAGGAAGCACCAACTCCCTGGTTTCTCTAGCACCAACTAGAAGGAAGCACCAACTCCCTGTGTTCAAGCACCCACTTGAACCTTTGAGGACACCAATCCTCCCTAGCTCCTCCCAACCACCCAGAAATATAAATCTTTGCTACTGAAACTTATTACAGTGATATGATATTTAACAATGGCTTACCAGACTCATCACTATTATGTTGCATTTCATTGCTCTATCTGCCTCATTGCCTTTCTGCACACATCACTTGTGTTGTCTGTTCTTCCGCTTTTTATGCTCTGTGCGCCATGTCCATTCACTGCACAGTTCCTCTTCTGTGCTATTCAACTGTTGCACTCTCCTCCTTCTTCACACATGAATCACCTTCACCAACAACAACCACAACAAACTCTAATAGTGACAACAACCCCATCTCTTCTCTGTACTGTGTATTTATAGCTTCTGTGCACCTTGTGCATGCAATGTTCGCAATGCCTCTACATGCTGACTTCGCATCGTTATCCTCCACCTCTCGAGTGCTCTGTCTGATCATCATCGTGACTCTTCAGCCTCTCTGGTGGTTCGCCCCACGTGTCTAGCATCACTTATGTTATACTAAGATTCCCGAGCCTCTCTGGCAGTTTGAGACTCTTTGTCTTCTCTGTGACAGTCGAACTCACCTTCTCTGTTTCAGTTACAGTCCTCAATTCTCATCAGCTGTCCATCGCCTCCATGAACATCTTCATCCCTCTCAAAGACTCTTCACCTCCTCTGTCATTCATCCCAATGTGTCTTCAAGTCCTCTGGTAGAACCCATCAGTGGTTTCTGGTAGTTACACTGTATCGTGCTACAGTTGCCCTCTGATCTTGTTCAAATTCATCTGCACCGTTGGATTGAATCCATGGAATCTTGCTTTCATTTCGGCATTTCGACATTCGTAAATTCTATGTTGAGTGTCTTGACACCTTATTTCGCGATCTCCGAAGTTTTGATATAGAACTTTTCTACACTAGCTCCTTCCCCAATATGACTATGGTCATAACCAAGCGCCTATGCAAAAAGCGCTTTTCGCGAATTTCTCATTTCATGATTTTCAACAATATGCTCCATTGTCCCCAAGTCAGCGAAATTTCGATCACTTGCCACATGTCCTTTGATTCCATGGTCCAGATATAATCTTGATTCAACGGCTACGATTGAATTGCAATTTCATGATTTCGGCATTCTTGATGCATTGGGTTCTTTGCCTCTCTATGTCGCGATTCGCGAAACTTCGATATGAAGTTTGATCAACGGTCCAAATCTGATCTGTATTCAACGGCTGCGATTAAATCGCGATTTCGCATATCATGGAATCAACATTCTTGATGCATTGGGTTCTTTGCCTCTCTATGTCGCGATTGGCGAAACTCCGATATGGAGTTTGATCAATGGTCCAAATCTGATCTCTATTCAACGGCTGCGATTAAATCGTGATTTTGCCTATCGCGAAATCGACAATCTTGATGCATTGGGTTCTTTGCCTCTCTATGTCGTGATTCACAAAACTCCGATATGGAGTTTGATCAACGGTCTAGATCTGATCTCTATTCAATGGCTGCGATTAAATCACGATTTCGCATATCGCGAAATCAACATTCTTGATGCATTGGGTTCTTTGCCTCTCCAAGTCGCGATCCCCAATACCTTGAAATGGCATGGGATCAACGGTCCTGATAAACAATTGATCTGACATCTCAGATCATTTCATGATTTCCCATATCGCGATATCAGAATTCTTGATGTTAACGTTCCTTGACATATCCAACTCTCGATCCTCGAATTCCCGAAAGGACTTGGATTTAACAGACCAGATTCAATCATGATTCAACGGCTGTGATTGAATCGTGAATTCGCATATCACGATTTCGGCATTTCTGTTGCATTGTTTCTTTGACATCTCCAACACGCGATCCTCGAAACTCTGACATGGTGTAAGTTTGCTGACGTCACATGTGTTAAATAAATGCCATGTGTCACCCTAATTCGTGACTTACATGTGCTTGACATGTTGAGTCAGTATGACACTTGTCATTACTTGGTTGTGCCATGTGTTCCTAGCTGACGTGGTATGTTGACGTGAGTCAGATCGACAGTCCAGATCACATCTTGATCTGACGGTTGTGATTAAATCGCAATATCGCATTTCATGATTTCAGGATTCCTGTGGTTATTATTCTTTGACCTCTTCAACTCGCGATCCTCGAAACCCTGACATGGACTAGAATCAACGA
This sequence comes from Picea engelmannii, assembly GCA_009831015.1. Taxonomy (NCBI): domain Eukaryota; kingdom Viridiplantae; phylum Streptophyta; class Pinopsida; order Pinales; family Pinaceae; genus Picea; species Picea engelmannii. The sequence continues at coordinate 103,137 of ML796713.1, read as the reverse complement.
TCCAGATTCAACCTTAATCTAATGGCTCAGATTACATCGCGATTTTGAGAAGTTAAGGAACCCTGTTCCTTTAACTCTCCAGTCATCGAACTTACGATCTTTCCCCACGTGTCCTTCCTGATGATGGACGATCCTCCTTCTTTCGGGATTTTGTGAGCCCCTTTTCTTCTTGCACTTTAAACACCATCTAGGTTCTCCTCGATCCAACGATGGTTGGACCCTGGGCTCGGATCTAATGCCCGAGATATATCCTCCATATCTGCGCGCTCCTCTTGTCTTCATTCAGATCTGACTGTCATCGAGAATTCGGGATGGGATCCAATGATCACCGACGCTTATCCTCCAAGCTTACACTTTGTCCTTGTTTTGACTTCACTGCATACTCTGATATTGCCATCAATGACAAGCTTACTTTGTCTGATAACCTGCCAACAATTATCTGCACTATCTCTTCTGAACTTATCGGGCTTGCTCTACAGTGTCTTCCCAAACTACTTCTGGTGTCCGTCTGTTACTTTTCCTATACTCATGCCATCTTCACTGTTGTACTTGCCATCAATGACAAGCATGCACTACCTGTTAAACATTTGCCAACATAGTTTGCTCTACTTATTTAAGAAAACTAAAAGTAATCTTCCTGCTCAAAGAAAAAGCTTATTCTTCTTATGTACTCCTACTCTAACCACTATACTGCTTCCAGATCAGGTAAAATCATGCTTCCAATGAATCCATACAAGTATCTGAATAACTGGTAAAACTTCTGATCTGGAAATGATGAATTCAAGAAACCAAAGAATACTGATATACAATTTGAAAGTGCAGCATAACCAACCTTTGTTTGACAAGAGCAATTTGACATTTATGCTACTCGAATACTCCAGATAATCAGCAAAAGGATCAATGACACTATAAGAAAACACTTCTTCCTGTTGCTTCAGCTGAACATCAGAAGATCTCTGCATACCCTCCTTCTGAGAATAGTTTCCACCTTCAACTGTGTGCAAATATGAACAGGGCTTCAAACTAACTTCATTGTTGATGATGAACTGTTTGTTGTTGTCTGTAGATCTATGTTCAAGTACGATGCATGCAAAACTATTGATTTTTGTAGATGACTTTTCAATGTCAGCTGCAGGAGTTTCAATATCTACTGTGGAAGTTTCCGAATGACTGATTTTTTCATAGTATTGTTCTTCATCAAGGATAGGTGAGTCCAGCACTCCCTTGTTTTGCATAGGAAAATGAACAATCTCCTGATCTTCCTTTTTTCTTTCAGGTGCAAATACACCATAAGAAACCTCCTTAAAAATTTGAGAAAAATGCTCTTCTATAACTGATCCTTCATGCAAATCAAAGGCAAAAGGTGTGATAGAGACAACTATGCAATTCTCATAATAATAATTTGTATCCTGAATATTTTACTTAACAACATAATTTTCATTTTTACAAACAGAAGAAAGGACTACTTCCTGTTGAACTTGCTTCTCGAATTCATCACAACAATCTTTAAAGAGACTTTCAACTGGAAATTCATTTTTACAAAACAAATGGAAAACATAATGAAAACTTGCCAATGAGTGAATGATTGAAGCTGGAAGAGACCTACACCAATCAAGGGCTATCCCCTCTAATGAATACTTGAACAATTTAATCTTAACATCTTCATGTATGATCTGGAGACAATGAATAAACTCATGAAAATCCAACAAATGTTCAGCTGGTACTTCCCATTTTTTCCCTCGAAATCTGGGAAGGTTGCGTTCCCATTCATATCTACTAGGTATTGGATGAGGGTAACCAGAAATACTTGAGAAATTGTATAATGCATACCTCTTTGCTAAGATCTAGTTCATTTATATACCAGTGGATTTGCCAACAGATACATCATTCATGGAGTCACCACTAAATTCATCTTTCATGGAGTCGCCAGATAGATGATTACAACCAATGTAATGTCTAATCCTTGTATATCATCAAGGAGTATATCTAATTTCATCTCCCAGGGAAGCTGAGCTTCAATCTCCTCTCCCCGGCAACGACGCCAATCTGTTATCGCTCCAGGAAACTTTATTAGGTTGTGAGTCAGAGATGCCTAGTAACTCAATCTTTTTGGAATTTTTTTTCTCAATAATAGGTGTGGGTTTCAGATCAAGATGAATATCTTTAATCTCTGGATTGTATTTCAAGATAATCAAAATCTATTTATGTGACACAAGGCCTTCAAGAGCTATTGTCAGATAGTTTTGTATAACAAATGGATAAGAAAACTAATCATTCAATCAGAACATACATAAACCATATATATGATGGATCAACAAACTAGCCAAAGATGCTTATGATTCTTGCTTAGCAGTCAAAAGTAAGAAGACAATTACCATAGGACCATTAAACATAGACAATAGAACGCATTCAACTCATAAGGATGGACAAAGATGAAGGAAGGTCTCACAACAACAAATGAAAGAATCTTGCAGGCTTGATATATTTCAGAATATGTTTTTCATACAATAATAGTAAGATCTAGAACTCAAAATCGAACCTTTGGTTCATCTTTTATCTTTAGCTTTATAGCTTTACAATGCAGTTTTGAGATCCTAAAAGCATGGATCAGATATGCTAAAGATAGAAAGTCAAAATTCAGTTTGCAAAAGATAAGGGATGGTCCTAAAAATGAGGTCAAATCCACATTCCATGGTCTTCAAATCTTGTAGAGTCCCTGTGCAGTGCAGAATAACCTTCCAAGGCTGATTGATGACTCTTCCAAGAGATAAAATTCGAATTTGCTGAGGTGTGCAAAAACCCTAATTTTTTGCCTTTGAAAAAGGTACCAAAAATGATTGAAACACCTCTTCTTTCCCTTATCCATAAAAAATAGCTATTGGATCTGACTTGATAATTCGACAAATGTCCATTCGAAGAGGTTTCAAAACATTCCAACTCAAAGAATCCCGATCTGGGCAAAAATTCAGTCATTCTAGCAGTGACAGGATTTCAGTGGTTAACACTAGAAAAACTGGTTGCTTTAACTACCAAAAGCTCTTCTTTCGGTGGTTAATGAAGGAGAAATTCAAGGCTAGTTAACCACCGAAAGTGCAGGTTTTCCAAAAATAAACTTCCTTGGGAAAAATCAATTTTTCCAACCGTGGAAAGGCCGTTTCACACGTTCAAATAGTCGATTGACAACTAGACATCCTAATCTTTCCAACGGTACTTTCAGATATGAATTTGGAGCTCGGGAAGGTAATCAAAAGTTCCCTGAAAGATTAGGCATCATTCTTCAAAAAATTGTCAGTGTGTTTGATCGCTAACAACTTGTATGTTTTATTCCTCTCATGGTGTGAACTAATCAACCCCCATTATATTCTCATTTAAAGAGGATGAGATAGTTTCCAAGAGAAAATTTGGTTCATTGTGGAAGGGAAAATGTGAGAGAAAATCACTAGAGTAAGATGGTTGATTAATAGTCTAACTAATCATGTCATCTCCCATTAATTGATCTTGAACTTGTTCAAATGAATTAGGAGAAGATTTACTGATAACATAATCACAAATATCATATTCAATTTCCTTCTATTTTGAAATAGTTGTAGTTTCTTGGATAGTATGATCACTGTCTTTATTTAAAGTTTTTTATCATCAGAAGAAGACATTGAAGCATTATCAAGAGGGACAATTGCATCTTTCAAGATATCATGTTCCTCCTGATTTAACAAAATAGAAGAAGTTGGCAAACAATGTCGTGTTTCTATAACTCTTGAGTTTTCAATATTATCACAAAATTTTAAACCAACTGATGAATGAGTATTAATGCCTAATTCAGATTGGTTAACACTAAATTTATATTGTTCGTCTAAGAGAGAAATGTGATATTGAAACCATTCATCATTAAGAGACATTTATTTCAAAGGGAATATAGTACATAAATGTATGAGCCTAATCGCAAAATCTTCTAATGATTCATCATTTTCTTTCCTAAGACAATTCAATTCCTCACCTAATTTATCATAATTAGAGTTGTTAAAATCAGATAAAAACTCAGTTCCAAACTCAAACCATGAATGAATTGAATTAGCCAGAAAATATCCGAACCAAAATTTAACCCAACCTCGAAATGTGAGAGCGAACAATCTACATACAACATTAGGATCACTGATATTATGTTTTAAACATTTATAATAAAAATTCCAAAGCTAATCTTCTGCAGATGTGCTCCCTTCTTCGTCAAATGTAAGTTCTGACAAGAGATAAAGTGTCTTATTGGGAATGCTAACACATGGGAGATTAAAAACACGTTCCCATATAGGAATTTGGGTAGGAGCCATTGTTGTAATGTGACATTAAAGAATTCATCTCTGAGTTAGCTTGTCATCTAACTAGCCCTTAATCATGTGGGTGACATCACCGAATGATAGATAATGAATAAAAAATAACTATGGGATAAGAACTAAATGATTGAGACAAATAATTTGAAACTAAATCATTCAATCATTTAATTTTACCTAGCCCTCCTTCTAGCTCCATTTGTTGACGAGAATATGTGAACGCTTGTCAACTCGAAGGGAGAGTTTGGTACGAGGTTTTCTAAATAACCTAAGTGGTTTGAAGTAACTCACCCTGATGGGTTTAACAACTCTGTTAACCGATAAGGCAACTCTGTTAACCGATAAGGGGATCTAATATAAGCTATGAAAGAAAAATAACTAACTATTCATTAACAAATACCTACTATATACATTTACTGTTAACACATTTTATATACAAAATATACAGAATAAATAGGTACAAGATTTGCATGAAGCCTTGTAAAACTAAGATTGTAGGAAAGAACCAAATCTTAGGAAAAATTATTATTTAAATAAAACAAATGCTAGTTTACAAATATCTCTGAAATTCAAATTAAAGGAGAATGAATGTAAATAATAACAATCTTCAATTTACCTTAGCAAAGCATCTAAACTTATAAATGACGATTTACATTCACGAGATGAAGAAAACAAATTAGAAAAAAAACAAAAAAATAACTTTACTAACCTATTTACTGGCTAGCAAGAAAAAGGATAAAGCAGTTGTATCTCCTTGTATAACAACTCACTCAATAACATGTATGTAAAGATAAATCTTCTGCAAACAAGTGTAAAGTACAAAATAATAACAATACCTGAAGAAAATAACTTCGACGGGTGATTAAAATCTGAGCTCAACTACAAGAACTACCACTTGATAGAGTCAATTCTTTATAAGGATATATGGATTGTTTTACCAATGGAAAACAATTTCATTGCTAAAGTTAATCATGATATGCTTTAAAATACAAATAAATATTAGTATATTCCAGCACATACATTTAAATAATCCTTAAATAAAGAATTGTAATTGCTGGAAATAAACCATTGAACATGTATGGATTAGGAAGAATTGATGCAGATAATATAATAACAATAATCGTGCATTGAGAAAGTAGACAAAGTTGAGCTTCAACAATACAAAACTATTGTAAGAAGAACATGAAACATGTCATATTACGATAGATATAAGATTAAAAATAATAACAAAATCACTTACAGGAATAAAACCTAAAACAATTCACAGTCACACATTCTTCTTAAAAAGTGTTCAATCATTCAATATCCTAGAATTTTCACCAATTTTACGGAGACTTCTATCCAAATTCACGGTGGAAACAAAGTCACAACTAAAGAACTAAGAGAATGAGGAAGCCAAATTTCCTCTGTCAATTATGGAGAAATCCCCCTCATTACTCGAATAATAAGATGGTTTTTATAATGTTTCCCCCAACCTAGGTCGAATTCTATAGTAACCAAAAAATCAGATCCTCCATTACAAATCTGGTACAGAAGAAAAATGTCAAAATACAACTTCTAGAAAAAATCGTTTAGGAAATCACTGATATCTTCAATTTTTTTGTTTATTTGAAAAATGGATTCATTGTTAGCTAAATTAGTTTCTTTATCAAATGGGTTTTCAACGGTTTCTAGAAATACTTAACGGTTTGGTCAGAAATGGATTCTAAAATTTGCCTCCCTGGAGATTGACACGAATTTTAATCTGGACAATTCCGTGTTCATTCCCAGAAAATTTCTAGAATATTTTGAATAATTTGGTTGTAGGAATATCATAATTATCCTTTATATATTCCTATTAAAGATTTATACCAAAAATTGGATACATGTAAATCACAAAATAAAAAATGTATCAATTACTACATATATTCTAAAAAGGGCTACATAATCATAGACTATGTAACTATTCTAAACAAATAAAATTAAAACTAAATCCAAAAAAACAACCTCAACTAGATCAAATGTTGAATGTCATACACAGATGCAAGAAAAGATGATGGTTCTATAGATATGTTGCTCTTATCTCAAAATAGAGATCAATCCCTATTCAACCTAAATTTTAACAAATTGATGTAGTAGCATCGCTCCACCTCAACACGCTCCAGCTGATTAAAACACATGGTGCACATTCAAGGAAGGGAGAGGCACCGCCCTCTCATTTTTCCTTCAATAATATGAAGCGTAATCAAGGAAATTAATTTCAAGAGGTTGGAGGAGCTATGTTGTTCCTTCACACAAGTTGGAGATAAGGTTGTCATTAAAATGGTTGACAGTAGGAGGGATCTGCATATGATTTGGAGCAGATTTCCATCATTGTAATTTGCCCATTAGACAGGTGTTTTGAATGGTGATTTGACACCACTAGCTTATCTTGGAGGGAAAATCGTCAAGTCCCTATTGTATAAACTATTGTATTATTGCAAGTAGAATATGTATGGGTGTGTAGGGAGAGAAAAACACAGGCCTGAGACTCAGTTGTAGTCTGGACTCAAACATTTGTAATTTGATATTCTTCCATTAATAGAAAAATGACAGTTTTTACTATTATCAATTTCCGTGTAATGGATATTTTGTGGTGAAAGTCATTTGTATGCATTTGAATTGTAGATGAATGTTATAAATCGTCTACAGGGATAGAGATATTTTTTTCTATCTGTAAGTGTGTTGTATTAGGTCTAGTTATCTAGGTTAAGTGTAAGGAGTGCGCGATAGAGTGTGGAAACTCTATGAACCGAGGCAAAGAGTGCGTGTCTGAACTTGGTGGAGTCAGAAGAGAAGCTTCCAGGAGGGCACACTAGGATAATTTAAATACTCAAGAGGAAATTTCAAGGTGGTTAAGTACCTTGGAAAGAAAGACTGTGTAGGAGGAAGAACAACCTAGAGTTATTGAACACTCTGAAGTACTCTTCCAAGAGGGAATCAAGTTGGTGCTAGAATGTACATAATCAAAACATTCTAAAGTGTTGGAATGCTTAAGAGAATCCCAAAATTACTAAACATTTCAAGGAAGGAAGGCTTTGCAAGAGTACATCGACAAAGGAAAGGAGATGCCTTAAGATGCTCAAGTAGGCTAAGGGAGAAGCAGTAAAAAATCTTAGTCGAGTGCAAGGAGTGATCCAAGGAGACCATAAGTTCATCTTACAAGCTCATGAGGGAGAGAGAGAAACTGCGAGGAGGGCACGAGAAAGTTCATTGAAGGACATAGAAGAACGGGGAACCTTGAAGGTTTTCAGGCCAAGCAAAGTCACAGAAGAGTCTGCGTAGAACTCTGAAAGGAGTGAAGAAGAAGTTTGAGAACATCTTAAGTATCGAAAAGGGAAAGTGCACTAACTATACAAAGGAGCCGAGGAATTTCCAAGGTTATGAAGATCGTGAAATCCGTCCATTGACGGAGGAGACAGGTGGCAGAAGGTCGAGAGATTCAAGAGAAGGAGGTTCGAGAGGATTTCCAAGAGCCGACAAATATCTTCATGAAGTTGTGAAGAGAGATTTGAATCCAGGTTGTTGGATATGGAAGGGATGTGTGGAAGAAATCCACAAGAGCCAGAGGAGGAGTGTTCTGGAAGATACTGGAGGAGAATATCGAGAGCACACCCGAGGAGTTGGAAGCCGAAGAAATCCTAGTCGTCCATTGAGATAGGACATGTGGCGAGAGATCAACACTTCATTGTTTTGAAAATCGGGAAGGATAGAGTTAATAAAATAGAGGAGTCGGGAAGTCCGAACTCACAATTTGATCTTAGTCATTGAGCGCAAGGAGAACGTGGATCGTAGATTTGGTCAAGGAGATTTTGTCGCTTCGGGAATCAGGAAAAAGGGAGAAAACAACTCGCGAAAGTTCCAATGAACAGAGTCATGAAGGGAGAAGGCCCATGGTGATAGTTTGTGGTCACATAAAGGGGGATCCTAACATAAAGAGCTAGTGCTCATTGGTGTTAATATTTGAAGAGTGCTAAGGAGAGGGTTTGCGGGTTCCACACAACCTACACCAAAAAGGTGGAAGGGTCTGTGTCATGTTAAATTGGCTCCCATTAGGAGCCCAACGAGCCATTCGAATCAGTGACTTGAATGATCCTAGACCTGGAGGTTGAGAAACCCTTTGGAGGGAAGGGTGTTTGCACCAAGAGTTGTATCAGAGCTTGATTTTCTCTCAGACCGAGAGAAGGAGACACAGTAGACACTCTGATTCCAGTAGTGGCATCAAAGATTGGTTTTCTCTCAGGTGGAGAGAAGGAGACACATTAGACACTCTGATACTAGGAGTGGAATTAGAGCTAATACATAATTGATTTATGTAGGCAAGGGATATAGGGTGTGATATCCTGTTGAATTTGTTGCATAGTGTGCAACAGATGAAAAACTACCAGGTGGGATGTAGGTGATGCAAGATGGGCATTGGAGGTTATGAGCATGGTCAAGGAGAAGTCTATTTGTAGAAAATAAAAGAGCATATCGACAAGGAGCTCAGTGAAATCCAAGACCAAATGGAGAGGCTAGCATTCAATATGAAACATGAGGCAAAGGTGCACTGGAGGTATGAGTGGCCTTTGAAAAGAACAACTAAATGTCATGTTCAAAAGTTGTTGGCCAAAGGGAAGAAACAAGTGTTAAAAAGGTGGTCGAGGTATGATGAAAACATCAGTGATGAGGGAAAGAGATCTGGCAGAGGTCTTGTAGGTTACCAGGTGGGAAATGAGAAGGGATCAGTGGGTCTCATAAACTTCCAGGAGGGAAAAGGAGACACCTCAAATTTACAAGAGGGAAAGGGTGAAGAGACTAGCTCAGCTAAGAGTTCACGTGAGGGGGTGATGACAGATGAAGATGAGGCAAAAGAAAGACCTCTCTTAGGTGAAACTTCACATGGAATTGTGGACTGTGTGAATGAAGATGATGAGAATTCAAAAACTTCCACCATCGAGGAGAAGGATCAGGGGAGTATTATGGTTATTGGGGGAATTGAAGTATTCCTATCACATAGCCTAATTGAGGTCGTAGCATGTGTTGTAGATGCAACAAAAAGGCAACTAGCAGTGACTGACATAACAAAGGAGAGGGAGAAAATACTGATGACTTCCCTAGTAGAAGAAGATGAGGATACAATTAATATGCTCACTCCATGGGAGAAAGAGTTGGGGATGTTGGAGGATTGGTTGAATGATCCAGAACCCGAAAAATGGCTCCCAGGGGACAACCATGCAGATCATAGGAGAGGAGAATTCAACAGAATTTCTTGAAAATTTCAAACAAGGAGCTGGATAGGAGAAGACTATAACACTGAAGTACCAAGTAGAAGGGGGAGCCAAATACCTGCATGAGGAGCAAATGGAGGGAGTCGGGATTGAATCCACACAAGGGGAGCTGACATGAGAAAATTTGTCAGCAGAAGAAGTTGAGAAACATCTTAGTGATGAAAATCCTATGGGAGTCGAAGATGCAACATAGTGACAAGATAAGGCCACAAGAGATGAAGAAAATAACTTGGGAGATCGATGTGATTTACCCATTGACAAGGAAGAAGTGAAACAATTCGGTCTGCAAAAAAAGAGCTAGCTAATGGAGCAGCTGGACGAGGTGATTGAGGAGATAAGGAGGTTGATGTTGAGGTCAACAACATAAGTGGTCAGCAAGGGGAAGTTGTGCAAAGGAACACATGCACGAGTGGTAGGGATGATGTAGAAGTAGGAAAGAGGAGTAGGAGAACATCTCCAGGAAACATTTTAGGATCCAGGAGACTTTCAATAGAGATGGAAAGCTCATGAGAAGGAGCTCATGATTTTTGTAGCCGTGGAGTATGATGCAGGAGAATTGCTCCACCTAAACACATGCCAAATGATTAACACGCATGGTGCACAGTCAAGGAAGGGAGAGGCATCACCCTCCCATTTTTCCTTCAGGAATCTGAAGTGTGATCAAGGAAATTAATGCCGACAGGTTGGAAGAGCCAAGTTGTTACTTCGCACAAGCTAGAGATAAGGTCACCATTAATTGGTTGACGGTAGGAGGGATCTACATCTGATTTGGAGCAGATTTCCATCATTGTAATTTTCCCATTAGACATGCATTTTGAATGGTGATTTCACACCACTAGCTTAGCTTGAAGGGAAGCTCGTCAAGCCCCTCTTATATACAATCTTGTATTATTGCAAGTAAAATACATATGGGTGTGTAGGGAGAGAAACACAGAGGCCCGAGACTCAGTTGCAGTCTAGACTCAAACATTTGTAATTTGATATTCTTCCATTAATAGAAAAATGATACTTTTTCTTGTTATCAATTTTTGTGTAATGGATAATTTTTTGGTGAATGTCTTTTGTATGCATTTGAATTGTAGATGAATGTTAGAAATCGTCTACAGTGATAGTGATACATTTTTCTATCTGTAAGTGTGTTCGATTAGGTTTGGTTCTCTAGGTTAAGTGCAAGGAGTGCATGACAGAGTGTGGAAACTCTGTGAACCAATGCAAAGAGTGTGTGTTTGAACTTAGTGGAATCATAAGAGAAGCTACCAGGAGGGCACACCAGGATAATTCATAGACTCGGGAGGAAATTTCAATGTGGTTAAGTACCTTGGAAAGAAAGACTGTGTAGGAGGAAGCACAGTCCAAAGTTACTAAACACTCTGAAGTAATATACCGAGAGGGCATCGCGTTGGTGTGAGAACATACACGATCAACACATTCTGAAGTGTTGGAATCCTTAAGAGAATCCCAGAATTGTTGAACAATTTGAGGAAGGAATTCTTTGCAAGAGTGCATCGGCAAAGGAAAGGAGATGCCTTAAGATGCTCAGGTAGGCTAAGGGGGAAGCCTTTGAAAATCTTAGCCGAGTGCAAGGAGTGCACCAAGGAGACCGTAAGTTCATCTTACAATATCAGGAGGGAGAGAGAGAAACTTCTAAGAGGGCACGAGAAAGTTCATTGAAGGACATAGAAGAACGGGGGACCTTGAAGGTTTTCAAGCCGAGCAAAGTCACAGAAGAGTCTGTGTAGAACTCTGCAAGGAGTGCAGAATAAGTTTAAGAACAACTTAAGTCTCAAAAAGGGAAATTCTTCTAAGTGTGAAAAGGAGCCGAGGACTTGCCGAAGTCCCAAAGACCGTGAAAACCGTCCATCGTCAAAGGAGATAGGTGGCATAAGATTGAGATATTCAAGAGCAGGAGCTTTGGCAGGCTTTCCAAGAGAAAACAAAGATCTTTGTGAAGTCACAAAGAGTAATTTGAATCTAGGCCATTGGATCTGGAAGGGGCATGTGGAAGAAATCTACAAGAGCTAGAGGAGGAGTGTTCTAGAAGATACTAGAGGAGAATATCAGGAGCATAGCTAAGGAATTGGGAGCCAAGGAAATCTTGACCGCCCATTGAGATATGACACATGGCGAGAGATCAACACTCTGTTGTTTCGCAAATCGAGAAGGATAGAGTTGAGATAAGAGAGGAATCACAAAGTCCAAACTCATGATTTGATCTTAGCCGTTGAGCGCAAGGAGAACGTGGACTGTATATTAGTTCAACGATTCAGGAATCGGGAAAAAGGGAGTAAGCATCTCGCAAAATTTTCGAAGCACGGAGTTGCGAAGGGAGTTGGCCCACAGTTGTAGTCCATGGTCACATAAAGGGGGGAGCCTAGCATAGAGAGATAGCGCCTGTTGGCATTAAGATTTGAAGAGAAATAAGGAGAGGGTCCACGGGTGCCACACAACCTACGCCGAAAACGTGGAAGGACCAGTGTCAAGTTAAATTGGTTCCCATTAGGAGCCCAATGAGTCATTCGACTCGGTGACTTGAACGATCCTAGACCAGAAGGTTGAGCAACCCTTTGGAGGGAAGGGAGTTTGCGCCACAAATGATGACAACAGGCAAGTGGGTGGCTTCGTTCACATACTCATCATCCATATAATAATCTAAATGATCACTCATGTAACAAGTGCTTTAATTCTCATTCTAAGTATGACTTATTACTTCAAAAATTGTTTAGTTAAATCGTTCATATTTTAAGCTATCCTTTAGATTGCGTTATAAAAAATCTTGCTAGAATGATTCCCAAGACAACATAAAAAAATGATTTTTACCTTTAAAAGACCATAATAGTAAAAGGTTAAATCAAAGTGACCTCTGGGAGCATAATTATAGGCTTACCTTGATGACGCGCTCAAAACATCGGAGGATATTCTTCATGGGGAAATCTATGGAAGAACCATTTTCTTTATCTAACATAAACCGTCGTTTTTATGGAGTGGGATACATCAAAAGGTTGTTGTCCCGAAATAATTTCAAAAGGATATGAACCATAATGATTAGGAGTTCAAACAAACAACAAAGGCTATGCAATGTGTTTTCCAACAATTTTAGACCAAGAGATTTTTAGATTCGTGCCACATGAGCAGTAACAAGTAATGTGTTCACAAACCTAGAGAAAATGAACATATCAAAAAAACCTCACCTAACTAGGAGAAGTGACACCAAAGATATGAACAATCACAATGGTTTTGACGAGATTTGAATTTGGAATGTGATGACTCTGTACATTTCCTTAGTTTTGAAATTTTTGCAATATGACAATTGATTAAATTCATGACAATCGTGGCGAACCTAAAATTCCCACGGGATGATTTTGAGATCATTTCATAATTTTGAGAGAAAAGAGGCATCATGTATCCCAAGCACAATCCAGATTGAACGTTCAATTTTAGGCTCTGATTTTAAATGCGATAGAGATGGTATGACGACCAATCTACCATATGGAATAATATTTATTACCCAGGACTTAAATATCATTCCACTGAAAAATCGATTTGTCTTTCATATTCATAATGGTGACATAGATAGGTATGTGCCAATTCGAAACACGATGACCAAGAGACAAAATTCATGCTAATTCCTTTTAGATTTCAATGAGCCTTAAGCTTGCAGTTATCATTAAGAACCATGCATTGGAAATATATGTTGATACCTCACCAAGACTAACCGTAATCATACCATGATCCATACATCGCAATCAAACGTTGTGTAATGATTAACAATTTTACCTTTTCATTAATTCGACTATAAACTATGAAAATCACTTTAAACATATGAAAGACTCATGAAAACCAAAAAAGAGGAATAATTCATGACATAAATGTTAATCCCGCAATAATTCACAAAGGAACAACATACACTTTGAGAGATAAAAGAAATGAAGCTAAGTTGCATGATGGTAACCTTTTTATATCAAATCGTTTTGTATGATACCTTTGAACAAGTGAAGCTTAACAAGTGATAGCTTCGAAATCATGAAATTTTTTCTTTATAAAATGTTGACCAGTAAGATCTTATATTGCATTAAAAAAAATCAAAAGAAACAACACTCATGTTTTGGCTTTATAATAACGTAACCTTTGTAATGCATATGAACCACCTTCCATGCCTCATACTATGGTGAATGTATTATGTCTGTCTCAAAGCAAGTCAAGGTTTAGGACTACTCAAAAAGTTGATTTTGTAGCTTATTTTAATTGTCAAGATTCAAAATAAAATTATGAAACCACTAACTTTCAGGGCAGGGTTGTAAAGACCCCTCTGTTATGTCAACAACTAGTGATGTATACTCGGTAAATATTCAATCATTTTTATCACAATCAATTGAAGAAACATCATTATTATTCAATCAACCATATCTCAAGATGATAACATAAGGAAACTACCTGCCTAACCTATCCTACACGGTTAGGACCTACAAGAGACATAAGCAATGCTCAAGTCCAAGATTCATCTAATTGATTTTGACCATTTAAGGTCGTGACTGTTCTGAGGAACAAGGAAGTATATAAACCCCATTAATCAAATCATACACCGCAATACAAGACTAGAATTATCATCATACTTAACCATCAATTCCCCATAGTGCAAAATATTAGTCTATTCTACTTAACCAATCTTTCAAGCAATGCTTAAGTGTAATTTTGAATAAGATAATAATAATGCATAAGGATTATTAAGAACCATGTTAGCATAAGTACAATCTTAGTAGAAGATAGAGATCTAATCATAATCCCTAATTAGTGACTTACCAAGTCAAGTTCATCCAAGGTAGGCATCATTTTTACTACTTCAAGCTACTACAATAAGGAACAACCCTTATATAACCCACTATGTACCTTAATGAGATAAAATATATTATTATGCAACAAAGCAAGAATACTAATTTACATATCCAATTGTAAAGAAATAAGAGAAAACCCAATCCCTATTAAGTAATAGATATAAAGATTTTAAATGTTATTTAACATAATATTTTATAATCCCATGAGAAGATTATAGTCCTTCTTAGGAAACACATAAGGATTTAATACTAATCTATAATTCAATAAACTATTCCATGAGGATCAAATCTCCTGAATTTTATACTCAAGACTTTAATACTCTACACATGATTTTAATCAGAAATTAAAATTTCAACTACATAATTCTCTCTCTTCCTTTAAAAAAAAGTCCTTCCTTCAACTAAATCATAAATAAAAATCCATAAAATATCTTGGCCATTTAACCAACATGCCAATAAACAAATTTTGAATACCAAAGTGAATGCATTGCAGACTAATATACAAGTGTTCCGTTCGCAATTGAATACATCAAGAAAACTTTTTTTTTTGTAAGTTAGAGTTTGTATTGAAGCCATACATCAAGAAAACTTGTTTTTTTGTAAGTTAGAGTTTGTATTGAAGCCTACCAATAAAAGTTACAACTGTCTGTAGTGCCTAAACATGCGTGGAAGTCATGCCCTTATGGGAAACAACTGGTGCCACTTGTCCAAAAAATAAGAGTGAAACATGAAAAAAAAGACGACGATGCCATGCAGGGTGAAGTGATGATTACTAGACTAAACAGAAAAGAAAGCAGAGGCCAACCTCCCATGGATGCCAAGAAACGAAAGAACCCAGAAACATGATGCAAGATTTAACTAAAAACCTAGACTGAGCCTTGGCCTAGCGAATGCTTGATGCTCCTATGATTTTCCCTTGTCTCGATCTGCAATGGCTTGGCGGAGGTCCTGAAGGAAGGACATCAAAATGTCCATACGGCTCCAGCATTCTTAGTCCTTGTTCTATAGTTCAAGAAGGGAAGACTTGACCTCTCCCAAATCCCTTTTGAGGTCGCTCAAAGAATCCATGATTGCTTCTCTATCTGCACGACTGTTAGAAGTGGAGTGGAGAGGGGGGGACAATGGAGAGTCAAAAGAGGAGGATGGATAAAAAGAGGGAACGAATGTGGTGGGGAGGTGGTAAATGGGAGAGGGTGGGTGAAGAGGAGGGGAAGGGGGAGGAGGAGCGAAGCTGAGTGAATTGTCGAGGGTATCAAACCACTTAATTCTGTAGGTGTAGGGATTTGAGAGGGGGAAGAGGTCAGGGGTGGTCTCATGAAGTGGTTGTGCAGGGGTAGGATCTTCGACAGGAGCCACAAAGGGGATGCCTTTAGTTTCAGGAGAAGGGTCAGAATTGGACGGCTCCCTTCCCCTAGCCGCATATCAGGTGGCTCCTCTTTTGGACTTGCCTCTAAAGAGGGGTATGGTGGTAGAAAGCGTTGACCTAGGATGGAAAATGAAGAAGACCGACATACCTTGAGAGGAGAGGTATGAACTAGGAGTCCTTGTATTCGAGTGGAAGTCCCACCAGGAGAGGTGGATGAGAATGAGAACCAGGGAGAGTTGGTCATGGAAACAGTGAAGTAGTGAATGAAGTTTAGTGCGCCCAGGCTCGGCTTTAGGAGTATCAATGTTGAGGTGTGGATGTTACTTTGGAGGCATCTTGAACAGTGCCATGAAATTTCCCATGCAATAGATCTTACAAAACGTGAGGCAGGTTGGCCATGAGTGAGTTCTGTAGAGTGATAATGGGTGATTTAAATCCATGAGGTGATGGATATAGGGGGCAGGTCTGATCAGTCGCCAAGTGGCTGGTCATCTGGCCAGGTGGCCTCCTTGTGGTCTGTCCACGTACTGAACCTGGAAGCACCCCATCTATGAGTCATTCCTTTGTTTTGGCTATGTTTCTATAGGTGACAACCGTGGGATGGGAGGAATTAGAGGTGGAGGAGCATACGAAGTCTCCTTCCTCCAGATCGACTCCAAAATTTTCCAGCAGATCGCGAACTTGATTTTCCGATATTAGAACATGAGAAGGAAGGATTACTTAATGAGGCTCGAAGATGGATTTGATTATGAGAAGACCATTCATAAGTATCCATCTTATAGAAAGTTTCTCCTGGTCTACCCCATTGAGGAGAAGAGAGAGGAGATTTATGACAATTTGTGAATCACCTTATGCAATGATGGGGAAAATCTCTTGAGATTTGGCCGCTTGTAGACCATAGAGGAGTCCCCATATTTCTACACCGTTGTTGGTCTTGTGCCCCATATTTCCTACGATGATGTGGAGGATTTCCCCTTTTCTGTTGTGAATGACTACTCTGTATCCTGTAGGTCATGGATTTCCTTTGGACGCCCCATCAAAATTTAATTTGTGGCATCCTATATGTGGAGACTCCCAATGAGTGGGGCTGGGATTATGACTGACCACATTGGAGGAGTTGGCGGGAGGGGGGTGGAGATTGAGTTGCCAAGAATTAAGGATGTAATGCTCATTCATTGGGCATTTTTAGTCCTGGTCCGTCTAAGGATACAAAGAGATTGTTTCATTGATATTGGAATGGATGGTAGTTCAAACTTCCTGCCAAGTCTTGACAACTGATTTGAAGATTTGTCTATTCCTTTCCTTCTATATTTTCCAAATAATGAATCCCAGTAAAAGTTTCCAAATTTTGTTGAGGACAGGGGATTTAAAAATCGAGGAACACCATCGTGCTAAAGTTTCTCAGATGCCTTTGTAGTTCCTGTCCATGGTTCTTATGAGAATGGCGCTATGATCCCAGATGCATGAACTATAAGTGCACAGATTTAGGAGATGGTTTTGAGTTTCCTCCTCTGAACGACATAACTGACACCAGGAAGGACCAATGAAACCCCTTTTCCTTAAGTTATCCCAGGTGAGAATGTTGTTGTGCATAGCTAGGCATAGGAAGGTGTTGATTTTTGGCCAAGATTTTGCTTCCCATATCTTGCCTCGGACCTCTTTTCTTAGTAAGGATCTGTGATCTTCTCTTAGGTGGTAAGATTCTTGAATATTGAAGGTGCCTGTGGTGGTGTGTCCCCATCTGAGGATGTCATCCCCTTGTTGAATTAATTTTTTCCTTGAATCGAAATGGTCCTATAGAGGTTGGAGATTTAAATTAGTGGGGATGTTTAGGGCCTTGTGGGATTTTTTCCAGGTGCGCCAGATGTCCCTTATAACCTCAGGGTTCCAGAAATATGACACTTTGAGGAGGCCTTCTTCTGTCGTGAAGGGGATGAATGCACTCATATTTGGATTTGTATTTAGGGTTGGGAGTTGTTGCCAAGAGTCAGTCCAAAAGAGAGTTGAAGTCCCACTCTGTAGTTCCCAGAAACAATGATATGTTATGAGTCCCCTATTGTTCCTAGTCGCGTTCCAGATGAGTGAGCCAGGGATCTAACGATTCCACTTGATGAGATTCCTTTCTCGGGTTGTAGGAGTGTATTTTTCACTCCAAATACATGCCCAAAGGTCTTGGGGTATCTTTAACAATCTCCACCAAATTTTAGCACTGAGGACCTTGTTTAGTAGAGTTGGTTCTCTGAGGCCAAGGCCCCCTTCTTTCTTTTGTTTTCATAATTTTTCCCAGCTTACCAAGGTCATTTTGTGCCCTTCTTTAGTGCCTTGCCAGATAAATCTTCTTTATATATTTCTTAAGGTGGTGAGGATGAAGTTTGGGGAAGCCAAAGCTGAGAAAGAATAGACTGGAAGGGACTATAGGACTGATTTGAGGAGGATGAGGTGACCAGGTTGATTAAGGGATCAAAAGGTCCACAAGGAGAGTTTCTTTCGGAAGTTGGACAACACGGAGTCCCAGGATATCTTTCTTAGCGGGTTATCGATAAGGGGGATACCCAGGTAGACGGAGGGGAGGACACTACGAGTAAATCCCAGTAATTGTGTGAGATGGTTTTGGATCTCTATTGGCATGTTGAATAAGAAGACTTGGGACTTGGAGAGATTCACCTCCATGCCCGAAGTTTCACAAAATAGGTTGATGATAGATCTGATGTAGAGGGATTCTCAGATTGTGGACATCCCCATTAGAAGTTTGTCATCCACGAATTGGCTGTGAGAGATGGGGAGAGAAATTCCATGAAGGGTGAGACCAGAGAGGGAGTGGTCAGTGATGGTTTCTTTGATGGTGTGACTCATCCCTTTTGCCATAATTATGAAAAGGAAGGGCGAGAGCAGGTCCCCTTGCCTTATTCCTCTAGAGGGGGAGAAGGGTTTTGAGGGAATGCCATTGATCAGGATGGAGAACAAGGCTGAAGAAGTGAGGTTGAAAATGAAAGAGACCCACTTGGGTTCAAGGATGAAGGCAAGGAGAGTTGAATTTAAGTAACTCCAGCTTAATTTATCAAAAGGTTTAGATTGATCCAATTTTAGGAGCATACCTTCAGATTTGGCCAAGTGAAGCGAATGGATTACTTCGTAAGCTAGGATAACATTGTCCAAAATTTGTTTACCCTCCACGTATCCTGAATGTTCTAGAGAAATTATGAACGGTAGTATTGGTTTAAGGCATGTTGCAATGATCTTCGTTAAGAGTTTGTAAATGACATTGCAGAGGGAAATGGGCCGAAAGTGCGAGGGGGTGGTAGTGTTGTTCCCTTTGGGTATGAGGGTGAGAAAAGTCACATTGAGGACTTGGAGGACCTGACCGGATCTTCTAGAGTCCTCAATGATTTCCAAGACATCTTCATTGATGATTCTCCAACAGTTGTGGAAGAAATCGAAAGTGAACCCATCCGACCCAGGAGCCTTGCCTAGTGGGGTGTACTTAAGAGATTGATCGACCTCCTCCTGAGTGATCAGTCTCATGAGTGCCTTGTTATTCTCTTTGGTGACCTCCTTGGGTATATTATTGAGGATAGAGTCAATATCCCATGATCAATCTACTAGGGGATCTGCTAGAAGGTTTTTGTAGTAGGAGAGAATTTCCTTTTCTATATATGCATGCTGTTTAATTTCAGTTCCTTGTTCTGAGACTAGGTGAGTAATGCAATTTGTTTGGCTCCTCTGGAACCTGGATTTGTGAAAAAATTTGGTGTTTTATCCCCCTCTTTTAACCATTAAATGGGGGATTTTTTTCTCTGGAGTATGTCTTCATGCGCCCATCTTTCTGCTAGCTGGTTGTTTAGTAGATCTTCCTACTTCTTTAGGGATTCTATAATGCCTTGAGATCTGATCTACTGTTGGAGGATTTTCATTTGCTAATTGAGACTTTCCTAAGCTTGAAAAATGTCGCCGAAGGTGGACTTATTCCAGGATTTCAAATGTTTTTTGAGGTTTTTTAGCCTCTGTTGGAATCTATACATAGGGGTCCCTATCTGGATGGTCGCTTCTTCCCACCACAGCTTGATGTTAGCTTAGAAGATTGGGTGTGTCAACAAGAATTGTTCAAAGCCAAAGGGATTTCTGCCTGGGGTGCCACTGATGTTAATTAATAGTAGTATCAGTGAGTGATCCAAAACCGAGGTATCGATGACCATGGCATTCCAAGCTAGGCCATCCAACATAATGGCTTATGATATTAGGAAACATTCTAGTCTGTTGGAGACATGTTGAGCTCCCGAGCATCTGTTGGACCATGTGAAGGGTCCATTGTTTGTTCCTACATCTATGAGTTTCAAAAGGCCAATGATGCGGTTGAAGTGCTCAATGTCATTTCCCAAAGTCTGTGTGCCCCCCTTTTTTTCCTCTAGACCGATTATCATATTGAAATATCCCCCAAGGACCCATATTTGGGAGTTGATGTGATTGGATATCCATTTTAAGTGATGGAGGAAGGCTTCCTTGTATCCTGGTCTTGTGGGTCTATAGACATTGGTAATCTAGCATAGTTTGTTCGAACCAATAAGGCAGAAGGAGGCTGTAATGGTCCATTTGGAAGTGAAAAGGCCATCTAGCAAAAATGTGGTTGGATTCCAAAGCATCGCCAAGCCACAAGTTTCCCCCTTAGCGTCAACTTCCAGATGATGGGATTGCTTCCAACATTTTTGAAGAGTAGAGGAAGCTTCCTCTCCCACACATTTTGTTTCCTGCAGAAGAAGTATGTCCGATTATTCCTTCTTAATTGTTTCTCTAGGAAAACCTTGTTTGTTTTTTACGTTGAGGCCCCTTATATTCCAATATAGAATCTTCATGAGTACGGTGAAGGTTGGAGCGGAGGGAAATTGTCTGATATCATAAGTATCTGACCTGAGTTGACCAAAAAATTACCGACATCTTGAATGATTTGATGTTTTAGTTTCCTGCCTCTCTTTTTCTCATTTTTTGTGGGTTTGTGTTGATCCTCCAAGGTCCCTTTTTGTATTCCAAGATTCGTACTAGCTCAGGATGATCCTCCTTCTGAAGAGTTGAGAAAGACTTTATGAACTTTGTGCAATTGATCTGTTACTATGGTGTACAGTTTCTTCTTGCGGTAATCTTTCTCCATGTGCGCCATATCTATGCCTCCTCTCTCATGATGTTCTAGGTCTATATCTTGGTCTCCCATTTTCGGTCTAAGTGTAGCAGGACGGGAGGCCTCTAAGGGTGGCGCTTAAGAAGAAACTGGGGCTGGGGGGTCAGGATTGGAGGAGATTTGGCCAGTCGCAGGAGTTTTCAATGGGTCAGCTGAAGAGGAGGGGATATCTGACAAGGTTTGATGGGATTCAAAGGAGTTCTTGGTTGGGGGTCCTGGGGGGGCCTACGGGGGTGATTTTTTGGCTTGGTGTCTGCGTCGACCCGTGACTTGGGTGAAACCATCCTTGGATTTGTTAGGTTCTTCCAAAGAGGATTTGGTGGGGTTATTTAAAGGGTATTTATGGAAGAGATGACCATGCTCCTGGAATTTCCAGCAGCGAAATGGGATGTGCTCATAGTCTAGGGTTTGGGACCATTTGTCATCTTGGTAATCTAGGGTGATGGATCCGGGGAGAGGTTTGGAGATGTTCAAATAGACAAAAATGAAGGCATAAGTAGTGTACTTTCATTGACGTGTCGCCTCCCAGGCTTTCATGTAGATGCCAATGGTGTTGTCGATTCCTACAAGAATATCTTCGAGGCAAAATTCCTCTGGGAGAGAATATAGTCTCAGCCAAACTGGGGTATGTGTGAAGTCTTCCTTTTCTGGGTTGAATCTTTCTGTCCAAAAGTGGAGGAAAAGGCCTGTCGAGTTGTAAAAGCATGACCCTCCTTGAAAGATTCGATTTTTGTCCTCCAGGTTATGCAAGATGATTGTAAAGAATCCTTTTGATCCAAGTTGGAGGTCATAGTGGCCCCTGGGTTTCTACCAATGTTGAATCCATTTGACTATGTCCTTTTCTAAAGGCCATAGCCCTAGGAATTTCCCTATTAGATAAAAATCCCTCATGTATTGTTTCTAATCTGCTATTCTTGGAGAAATGATGATATATTTTGGTGTGATCGGGGCTTGCAAGATACATTTTCCTGGTTCCCAAGTGAGATTATTTTTCGGGTGGTTGGCTTCTCGGTTGATTTCCATAGACATCTCTTCCTCCCAAATTATTTGTTGCATGCCATCTGGGAGTTCGTAGGTCGTTTGTTTGGAATGGTTAGAGTTGTACTCCTTGGAAGTGATAGAACTGTATGAGGGGGCCGAGAGCTCCCTTCCCTTGACCTCCATGGCCTCAATAACAAGAGAGAGGGCGATGCGCATTGGGCTCGAAGCTGAAACCCTAGTCGCACAGATTAAAGTCAATACATCAAGATAACTTGAATACAAATGAAAACTTGAAATTTTTATTTACAAGAAGATCTAAATTAATTACCAAATAAATATCGAGACGAATGACTTTTGATACTCGATGTAGATCTCCAATTTGAATATTGCGTTGCGTCTTTGTTTTTTTCTTTCTTGCTAATCGATGGACTTCACCGGTACCTCCCAGCCAACGCAAGGGGTACTCTTCTTCCCCCTTAACCCTCGAGCCACAAAGGGGCCACACATACAACCATAAATACTCTAGCTCCAAGATTTCCTTGCAATGTAAAGCCACCACTCTATCTCAAGCTTGGAAATCCCAACTCTCACAAGTAAAACCAATCAAAAATAATTTGCCAGCATAACTTTACCAATAACCAGTGTGATGCTTTTCCCATCTAAGCCATTTTCTTTATAGGAAATTCTTACTGACACATGCCCACATACACAATTAATTTTCTTTTTAATTAAATAAATTATGATTATTTCACCCTCTCCCTAAGTTGCACAAGTAATTAGATATTTTATTTAAATTAAAAGTCAGTTTCCCTCACATTTCCTAAATGTGTTCCTTAAATTTCTCCTAGTATTCTCTTTATTACCTAGATTCTTATTTAATGACTGACTCCTTACTAAATCTTAGTTAGAGTTAAAATAAGAGTCTTCTTCTAGTTAGACTAGTGGTAGCTAGACTCTAGATACCATTATATGTGTACACCTATTCTCTCATACTTATTTCTTTCTTATTTTAAAATTCCATCTTAGTATTTTCTTACACACATGTGCATTATATCAAATCTTTAGATTTATCTCACTTTTTCTTTAGATTGATTTATCTCTAATCTTTTATTTTATTTAACATTTCATTTTATTCCCCTAACTAAAATTACACTTAGGATTTGTCTTAGAATAGGCTTAGAATTTTATAGGGATTTAAAATTAATAAAATTAGTCATTAATTAATTATTTTAAATCCGACAATGTCAAATCATATCATTGTTTTCTAGGCCACCTAGATTGATTGACTCAATTTTTTAAATTATGTGATGTGCCCTTCAAGATTCACTCTCATGCTCCAAGGGTACCACTCCCCTTTTGACTGGTTTTGGTAGTTTTTCCAACCCTTGGAGTCAACACTCCACTCAGTTGACCTTCTGAGAGACTAAGGGATTCTAAGGAATAAGGAATCCACCTTATTTCATTCCCCTTATAATCTTCATGAGAGACTATCTCAGTCTTCCATCACAACATCATGGACCTATCGAACTAAATAATATTTAACCTACAATTTGAGCCATGATGAGAGTGCTAGTAGGTTGTGACAGGGATGCTACCACACCTCTCCCTCAATGTCTACTTTATGTGCATGACCCCTTTACTCCTTATGTGAGCCAGATTAGCAAATATCATCAACATGTATCCATTGATCCATATACATAACCATACTAAATCAATCATATGACACATATGTGTAAAATGAAATACTCAAACAAAACTCAATTCACTCCCTGACTCAATCCGGAGCCCAAGGAGGTCTATTAATGCCATCGACATCCAAAATCTAGCACGTGGTTTGTAGACTCATGTAAACTTGTCAATAGCATCTGTCAATACATATATATCAAACGACAATAAATCACAACCCATCAACATCATCATAAAAATCCATAATCAAAACAAATAACCATGTACTATAACCAGATCACTTGCGCATAAGTGTCCTCAAAGAATAAGTAGATAACATGTGCTCAATAGGGTAGGATGTTACAAGGGATTATAGTATTTAAGACATTTGCATAACATACTATGTATTACCATAGATCTAAGTCTGTCTCTCCTTCATTCAAATTTGATCAAATGTGAACAAATTTCATAGAAAAGATGTGTCACAAAAAGCCTTCTTTTTGTAAAATCATTGTTATTACTCCATGTATTCAACCAAGAAATTCACATAGCTCAGAAGAAATAGTGATAAGCAACACATAAATTCAATAAGGAAGAGGTAATGACAAATAAAATTCAAGTAAATTCAAGTCAAAGGGAAACAAATTAAGAATAAAACTAAAATTTAGAGGGACCCTTGATTTTGATTAAGGAAAAAAATAAGGGGTTTTTTGTGGGCCAACACATATATAATTATTGAGTTTTCTTATGTTTAGGAGCCTTTGCGATAGGTTTCATTCTTGGTTGAAGAACTCCAATTCTCTCTTTGGTAGTAACCCAAGCATTTTCTTTGGAAACACATTTGAAAATTATGATAATATTATATATTGTTCTATACTTGTTGTATCCTCCTTCTAGTTCATAGCTGTCACAACGTATAATTTATATCCTTTTGTCATACATTTATTTAGTTTTAATGTTGATACAAATCTTAACGACGCTGCTCTATTCATCTCAACCAAAATTTATTTTGACTCCTGCATCATCTATAAAATAAATCTTCTTATTCTTACAATCTAATATTGTTTCATGACTATCTAGCTAGTCCATTCCTATTACTATATCATAAGATCCCAAAATAGTTGAATATAATGATACTTTGGTTACCCATAAGATCCCAATGAGTCTTTAACTGCATGTCCATCACTAGAACCCCAAAACTATAGAGATTTAACTTTTCTCATCTCTCTATGTACATGGTTAGTTATAATATTTTACGATCCTTCAATAGAACAAACAATTCTCCCTCTTCTCTTTTCAATTTGTTCATTAATACATCAAACATCCTTTAAAATGAACACATCATATTTATCATGTCACCAACCGATACATGTCTTGGTCCTTGAACATGTTCCTCTTCCTTGGGCAGGGAGTGAAGGTATAAGTAGTGGTAGAGGCAAATATGGACCTTTTCCTTTGCTTTTTCTATACCTCATTCCACTTCTATCCATATTTACCTAATAAGATAAAAAAAAATCAAGTTGATTAATTGATTTTAATTCACTTAAATAACTAATAATTTTTTTGTGCAAAATAGTAAATGGGTGCAAGGTCTTAATGTATTGAACGTAGCTCTCATACCATATGTAACACACCACTGGATGTCAATCTTCTTACTAGGAACAATTTTATGTATTATGTAATCTTAATAAAATAGTTTATGTATTTTAATACAACCTCTGCAAGTCTACCTAAAGTTGCTCATAAATGTATTATTAATAAGTTGTTTTTTTTTCTCTATTTTTTATTTATTTATATAGACTCTATGTTACATTTTTCTTTTCATCTCCATGATACATCAAAAATAATTTCTTATTTCGAGAGGTATTCAAGTAAACCGTGGTATTTTCATTTGTGTGTTTACATTTCAGATTCATATCACTTGTTTGTCTTTGAGTTTTATATTTTCATTTGTTTTTCTACATTTTGGATTCATATTAAAATATATCTTTGGGACATAAAACCCGAAAACAAACAAATAATATAGATCTGAAATGTAAACAAACAAATGAAAATATTGTGGTTTATCCATCCTATGGGAATAACTCTCACCACACAAATTTAATGAATCAAATACTTTCTTAATTAAGTTTACTCATCATATACCCAATTTGATTTATTATCATAAAATCTTACTTTGAAAAGATACAATAACTGTATTACAACTTTAAGTTATAACATACATATTTTTTGAGAGTTATAACGTATTTTCTCATTTAAATATTAAGTAAGAGATCAAAAGTTAATGATAGTTTGATATTAATGATAAGATCCTACTTATATCTATATCACATATTTTATGTATGAGTAAGTTTACAATAAATTATTTACTTATGCAATTATTAACTAAGTATAATTCATATGATTTGCAATTTTCAATCACAAAAATAATAATAAGTTTGTAGCGTAGCTAATAAACTTATTAAAAAATTCATAATTCATATCTACACACCTTTTTACATATTATAAGTTCTTAATTTTTAAATCAAACCAATCATACATCATTCATATTGGAGTTTTCTTGGAAAAATATAATCGTAATTTTTATTTAATTCTCAAGTTATTATGGTAATGCATTAACAATGGATCTATATATCACATTGAATCTTTTCTTTTGTTTTAAGAATTCTACACATGGATTGGTTCGTCATTGGCCGTGAAACTTGACTTACGACCTTTAATTTATCACTAATCTTACACGATTATGAAACCATGCATATGTTGCCCATATTACCCAACAATTTCAGTGAAATTTCAAAAACCTAA